>VYZR01070108.1:17595-28785 GCA_013400675.1 Oxylabes madagascariensis
TTTTTTAAGATAACTTTGCCTGAGGGAAACCACTCTTTGTTTTGGCTTAACTGAACACCCATTAATTTTATAGGAAGGGCTAGGGGGAAGGGCTTGTGTCTCCACAGATTTATAGTCTTTTCATGCCAACTGGGAAGGAAATTCTCACGTGCTTGAGTAGCATCAGACTTCTCCCACAAAGCTCATATTTACAGAAGAATGCAAAGCTCCCCCAGGGAGTCTAGGAGCTGATGAGACTATGAGGATCTGTTATTTATATTATAAATGTGCCCAAGATTTTTGGACGTTGCACACATTCAGGGGAAGATGCAGCCCCTCTCTGACAGGCTTCATGCTCATAGCAAATTACTCACTTTCATGGAAATCGGCATGAGCTACACGTGTTTTTCTGGAACAGAGCTATTAGTTCACACAGTCAGAGGCAACCTGATGCCTCCATCTCCCCACTCCAGCAAACAATGAGCCTACTCATTCGGATCATGGCTGCTGTGCCCAAACTTGCCAAGCAGGATTGTGGTCGGGCAGCAGAAGAGCCATCCCGTGCCAGATGCACCAACGTACCTTGGGAGCAGCTCCACTTGGGCTGGTCACTGGTGCTGATTGTGAAAGAAATTTGTGTGCAATCTGACTGATTTTATGAACTTGTTGAATTCCTGAGAGAACGCTGACTCAACCAGCTGCCGACAGAGCTGGTGTCATCACTTTGCCTTCGAGCCACAACTGATTGATCCCAGTGAACGTAACCCGTTTTCCACTTGCATGTGCTGGGAAGCACAGAGTGAAGGAAAGCTGCAGCATAGTTTGCCCTAGGGCTACAGAACCCTTTTTTTTTTTTTTTTTAATAAGAAAATCTTTATTGAAGGGAAACAAGTTATTTCACTGTCTTGAAGGCACCTATTGAGCATACAGAGCCTTCCAGAATGAAAAAGGCTGATATGGGTATTTTCTTAAATTCACTTTGAATTTGCCTGGAAGTGTCTGGTGCAGGTACTGTGAGAGCTTTCTAAAATATCTACCTGCAAGAGAAAAGAAGGGAGGGGGGAAGATAGCACAACGACTATTCAGGAAAAAATGAAAATGGTAGGGGAAGAATGGAAAAGCCCAGTAAGGGTCAAACACAGAGAGACTTTTGCAGGCTGCAAAATCCTTTTCCTATTTGCAATGCATGTGCAGAACACAGAAGTGATGGACTAAAAAACACAGAAAGGAAAATGTGAATTAGAATGAAGAAAACCCTTTCTACTAGAAAGAACAAAATTTGTGAGTAAGAGATGCCACGGCACCTCAGCTTTGGAGGTCTGCAAAGAATTGTCCAAGTGCACATGGTCTGAAAAAAAGACCAGACAGTTACCTGGGGTAATCCTGCAATCAAGAGAGAACTCTGAAAAGAAGTGGTGAAGAAATTCAAAGCGTTTCCCGATGGCAGAGCTCTGGCTGAGGCACACGGGGAGTGTCACCACGACATCCCAATCTCTCAAGCAGACAGGCTGCATGTGAATGACAGAGCTCCAGGAGGCAGCTGGAGCCTGCTCAGGGGACCAGCAGAGCCCTCCCATCCTGACACCAGATCTGAGTACATCGATGTCATGAACTGAGACCAGAGGCAGCACAAGCAGAAACAACTGTATTTCCCAANCAAGAGAAAAGAAGGGAGGGGGGAAGATAGCACAACGACTATTCAGGAAAAAATGAAAATGGTAGGGGAAGAATGGAAAAGCCCAGTAAGGGTCAAACACAGAGAGACTTTTGCAGGCTGCAAAATCCTTTTCCTATTTGCAATGCATGTGCAGAACACAGAAGTGATGGACTAAAAAACACAGAAAGGAAAATGTGAATTAGAATGAAGAAAACCCTTTCTACTAGAAAGAACAAAATTTGTGAGTAAGAGATGCCACGGCACCTCAGCTTTGGAGGTCTGCAAAGAATTGTCCAAGTGCACATGGTCTGAAAAAAAGACCAGACAGTTACCTGGGGTAATCCTGCAATCAAGAGAGAACTCTGAAAAGAAGTGGTGAAGAAATTCAAAGCGTTTCCCGATGGCAGAGCTCTGGCTGAGGCACACGGGGAGTGTCACCACGACATCCCAATCTCTCAAGCAGACAGGCTGCATGTGAATGACAGAGCTCCAGGAGGCAGCTGGAGCCTGCTCAGGGGACCAGCAGAGCCCTCCCATCCTGACACCAGATCTGAGTACATCGATGTCATGAACTGAGACCAGAGGCAGCACAAGCAGAAACAACTGTATTTCCCAAACCTTGCCCGGGGCAACTCTACACACTGGATTTAGCCAGAAGTGCTCTCACTCCCAGAACAAATCTTCACACAGCTCAGGTTCTGCTGGAGGTGATCTCAGCATCCCTGCCCTCAGGGCAGCAGGCGGGTGCCTACCAACTCCTCTTCTACAGCAGTTTTTACTTTTTCTCATTACTTTTAACTGCTGATAGGAAGCAAAGCCCGTTGTCATACAAGGGGTTTGTAAGTGATGAATGTTTGTCTTTCTGCCTACAGAAAGCTGCCAAATCATAAAGCTCCATCCTGTTTGTAAAACAAGCCCTGGGGTATTATTTTTCCTAAAGTCAATGATGTCACAGAAATACTACTTGAAAACAGAATCTAAAATTACACTCTTGAGTGCAGCGCATTCTGGAGTTTTCATTGGCACTGCTAAAATTGTTCTGTTGTGTTTTTCTGGCACAGTCCATAGTCAGATAATTGCTTGGGGCTAATCTTGAGAAGGCAAAATATACACAACCAGCACAATTCCACTTCTGCTCCATCTTCTATTAAGAAACAAATATTCTCCACAGCATGAAGTCAGTTTATCTTTGCCAACAAACTCTACTAAATGGAGCAGAGTGAATTTGGGGGAGCAGGGGGTGGAGTGTACAATTTTGGCAAGGCAATAAGCTTTTGTGAATTATTGCATAGCCAAAATGTCAGCTTTTTTTAAAAGGGGGAGAAGAAAGGCTATAACAAGAGGTCAAAGAGTTTTGTTTAGTCTGAAAGATTTCTGAGTTATTTTTCCCTCCAGAAATACATATGCATGAGGGGGAAAAAGGGACACCTAGGCTATTTACCCTGCTCTAGCTCCAAGCAGAATTTCATGACTGTTCCAGACAAGTTCAATCAGCCATTTAAAGACCTTTCCACCTTCTATATTTACTGTGCTATAAAAGATTTGCTGTGCAGCACTATTCCACCCTATTTCCAGCAGCAGTGCCAAGAGCCAGAGCACACCAAGCCATGTTGGTGAGGTGGTAAGAAGCGGTGCCAAGTCCAGCTTTCAAGAATATGCTTGCAACACCACCAGCATGATTGAGCCAGATATTGTGTCATTCAACCAGATATTCACTTCACCTTGTCTGGCAGAAACACCCATCATTCCCAGATGGTGTTTTCACCTCAGCTTTGCTGTTGGGTGACTTACAAAGACTGGCTGCTTCTCCTGCAAGCACCCATTCCTTCACATGAGCATCTCTGTGTGGGTGAACAGCCTTCCTTAAGCAAAGCAACGCACGCAATTTGATTTAATACGCTCTTTTTAAAGGTCTTGCAGAAGTTAATACACCTTTAAAGGCTGCATAGTTGTCCTCCACCTGTGAGGAGACATTGTGTGGGAGGAACAAAAAAAAATCATATGACCACCAAATCAAGATACTGGTCACTGAATTTGAGGACCAGCACACCTAAACTGGATCACCAAAAGTCGTCTATAGGATTTAATCTGTCAAAATAATACAAGCTGAGAGTTCTATAAGAAAGGTCAACCTCTTGGACTTGGATTGAGAAAACCAAAGAGTCTGGTAAGACCCAGCAACTTGTGCTGAACCAGTATTTCTGGTTGTACATGGCAAAGTTCACATTCCTTTTTGAACAGAAAAGCAAAAGCCTGCATAGGAGAAAAGCTGGAGAGAAATACAGAGGATGTCACCTCCCTTTCATATCCCATATTACCAGATATTCCTGAATTTAGTGTATTTCATACCAACAGTCATTTCAAACATGGGGTGGTGACTTGCTCCAACTTCTCACAAGTCAGAATGCTGAACAGGGCTGAGCCCCAAAGCCTGCAGCATAACCCAGCTTCCCACCTCTGCAGCTGCCAGGGCAAAACACTATTCCTCCACCCTGATATATTAGCACAATAACTAATAGCATTCCATAGGGAGAAAACTGCAGGATGTAAAAATCTGCTTTTTTAGGTGCACTGCCAATGCTTCCAGTGAAACCATCCCATCTTCCAGCCAGCAAAGATCTCTAATTAGAATATGAGGAAACTCAGCTTCAGCTGGCAGTGAAATACTTGAATTAGCCACAAGCTGTGGTAATTTGGGATCCTGGTTTCTGTCATCCCCTGCAAAGCTGACACTACAGTATGAAATCTCTGCAAAGGAAAAAAGTCAAGCTTGTTCAAGATAAGGCCCCGACAGTTTATTTATTTGCAATCTTTAGGAACTGCTTAACAAGCTCTAGAAACAAGCAAAATAGAGAGTAATATGATGAATTCCATTTCTTTAGTCCATCAAGGAGACTCAAGCACACAAACCCACCTTCCCAAAACAGCACTCTTCAGGTAATACAAGTCAAGGCACAGCCAGGGTGGTGGAGGGGAAGTCTGCTTACAGCCCAGGAAAAAGAGAATGGAAAAGCTGAGAGCTCTTTTTAACTCTAAACACTGCACTACAACCAACCAACAAAACAAAGTGAGCTTCCTACCCACCAAGGACTGCTGTTATCATTTAATTCAGAGAAATATAGTATAATTTCAGAGAAATTACAGCAATTTTGGTTGGCAATCATTCTAGTGCTGCAGTGATGCATGTTTCTCAAATGCCAGTAACTTACTTAGGTTTCACCTGAGCAACATCTCTGTGGGCTGGGACTTTCCTTGGGAGCCACAACAGGGGACATCTCTTTCCAAGCAGAAGGACTCAGTGGGTATTTCGTTGTCTCTCCAGAGACAAGAAGAAGAGGAGAAAAAGAAGAAGTCTTACTGTGTGCCTTCCTCAGCAATTTATCTAAGAGGCCAAATGCCTCCAAGACAGAGATTAATATTTCCAATAAAGTCCCATGATTATCTTCACAAAGCTTCCCAAAGGGGCTGGAAGGAAAAAGATGTTCCGTGCTGATCTGGACTGCTGGATTCCCTCAAGGCAGATTGTCACACACTGATGTAAGCAAACACTCCAGCTAACAACAGACCCCCTTACTTTCTTATTTTTTTTGTGAGGCTTGGAAAATCCCAACCCCAGACACTCCTGCTTTATTTTGGCACCTTTGCTATTGATCCCAGCTGAAGCCAGATACCACAGAGCTGCGGAAACATTAAAGAGAAATGCACCACACTTCATCAAAACTCGAACCCCAAATCCTCACAGTTTGGCCAAGTACACAAGTCAGTTTTATTTCATCTAGAGGTTGATCCTAATTAGAACAAGCAGATATGTAAAGAAAAATATATGCAGAGCCCAAGTGTGCAGCCACTCAGGGAACACAGAGGTCATACTTCAATCACTCAAACATCCTGATTTCAGGCTGGGATTGGAACACAGTGCTGAAAATAAAAGTGAATACTTGCAGATCAGGCTCCAGCACAGGAACAGAAGTTTTAGGAGCGCCCCTGGAAAGCCAGAACTCGCATGCTTTGGGTTCCCATCCTCCAGCTTCAGATCAGCCTCTGCATTTGATGCCAAACCAAAGCAGACTCCCAGGTTTTTGGGGTTATGTCAATTCTGGCTTATTATGCTCTAGTGCTTATCAGCTGTAGCCGTACATGCAGTCACAGAGGAGTTGCTCAGGTGGAACTTGGTCAATAGTACTCAGAGCTGACGTTATCTGGATTACACCAGGGTAGTAAAGAGTATCAAACCAAAGGAAAAAAGCATCTGGGTGTGGAGCAGGAATCTCCTCCCAGCCTGTTAAAGGGTACAACCAGCTCTTGATACAGCAAGTGTCACTGTTGTTCCCTTAAAGCCAGGGCTAGGGACTCTACTCAGTGCCCAGAACAGTGCAGTGTTCTACAGCAGCCCAAACTGGCAAATCCCAGGATGCTGCAGGTCTCAATTCCCTGCTGAGCCACGTGTTCCCACATGCTGTACAAGGAAGGTTTCCATACAGAAGGCCGCAGATCTCGAATGGCCACACATCTCTTTTAGCATGGGGAGCATTCCTTCCGTAAGAGGAATACACACCAGTTTCATGGACGGGAAGCACCCTGGATCCCCACCTAATAGTCAACAAAACTGAGAAAGTGAGCAGGGTGTCCCTGCATCAGCAGCTCACTGATACCTAAAATGCACAAGAATGCCAGAAGTTGGCTCCTGAATTCCCTCAGGCCAAGGCTTATTATACAGAGAACAAAGAGCTTTTTTTCTTTTTTTTTTCCTCTCAGACAAATAGAAGTCCTGCCTTTTGCCCGTGGGCTGTGCTGAGAAAAGGGCTGTGCCTTGCAAAGTGAACAAGCTGCCCTGAGGCTGACAGATGCAGGGAACAAGGCAGCTCAGGGTCATCCCCAGGGGGCTGGAAGACTTGGTACCCGGGTGAGGGAGCAACCTCAGCTGAGGGGGTAGCACCTGCTGGTCCCACCAGCAAAGATGGGACCAGCCAGGCCCAGACACAACTACAGTCAGTGTGAGGGTCATTTTCAGTTGCCCTGGGGTTTGTGTGCTTCGAAGAAGCCAGGAGGAGCCCTTTAAGTGTAGGAAATCTGCTTGCAGGATGGAGTTGACACCTTCGCAAGGCTGGCTCACGAGTCCGACTTCAAAGCCAGGAAAGCTAGAGGCACGAGTTCTGGAGGGTTTCAGCCTTTCAGGGGGAGGTCCTGTTACTTGCACATCTCTGTGCTGCAGTCTCACATTCCATTTCCTCCAGCATCACAAGGAATTTCACTGCAGGTGAGCAATGCTTTCAGAAAGACAGATGTGCTGAGAGGCCGGATAAACATCGCAGCCCCACTGGCTCACTCAGCGCTGTCCCAGGGGCACAGATTAAAGTGCTCACAGCCTTTACTCAGCCCTCACCCCCACAGGTAGCCAGAAAAATGACAGACAGCATGAAAGTCAATGCCTTGTAGTCATACAAGACAAGCAACGGCAACAAGCTCCATGCCCAGCTGCAGCTGGTCAGGAAGTGTGGCCACATGTTTTTTTCATTGCCGTTTCACTTCGTAACAATCAAAACTTTGCAGAACAGTTTGAACAGGTTCTAGAGTTGGCAAAACCTACCACAGGCAGCCTAAATATCACACTTCTGTCAAAACACGGACTTGAGCCCTATTTTCCTCAATCACTGGCAACTACTGTACTTGTTATGCTTGCTATTCACAATTAAAGTTCATGAGGCTTAAGGGATATCCTTATTTTGCAGGTGAAAGCCAGGAACTAGAAAATAGGGAGTTGTGTGAAGACCTCCAAAGGGGATGAAAACAAGAAGAACCTCAGCCTTCTCATGAGAAGCATCCAATCCCCTTGCCTCCATCAACTCTCAGCCACTCTCTCCAAGATGAGCACTGTGCTACAGCCACCAAGTCCCAGGTGAGAAAGCAAGGTGGGAATCAGTGCAGGAGGAGAACTGGAAGTGCACCCAAGGGCTGTAGCAGCAGATTCAAGTGTCCTGCTGATTCAAGTGGGTTACAGTAACTTCACACACTTTGCTCAGCTGAGTCCCAGGAGAGTTTGGTCACAGCCCTACTGACAGGGGAGGCTTGCACTGCACAGGGAGCGCAAACAGAGTTTGAATCCAAGAGCTGTGCTGCAGCAGTGCCCAGGGCCCCATGCCATCAATAAGAGCCCTGTTGAGCCTCAGGCTGTACAAGACAGACAGGTAGCTCCAAGCTCAGAAAAGAGATTATTTCCGTTTAAGATGAAGCAACAGGGGAACAAAGTAAGTAGAAAATGAAAGTGGCTAGCATGAAAGGAACAGTCCTAGGATAGCAGTGAATAGGTTTAAATCTGAACTCTCGCTAGTGTCAGAAATGCTGGTCCAACTACAGCCCTTGAACAGCTCTAGGGCTCGTGCAGCCACTCACTGTGCAAAAATAAACTCGAACAAAACACCCACTCCCTCTTCTAGCACTGAAGTAGCTGCTGGAGATGGACCAGACATGCAGTGGAATGAGAAAGAGTGGAAAAGCTTCTATTTTGGTTTTGGTCTTAAGATAATACTGTGGACAAGAGAGGTGGTCCTGCAGATATTTAATGGATGACAAGCGTGTGCCTGAAGACAAATGGTGAAGACATTCTACTTAAATGTGGCAAACAGGCAGTGAAAACTGCAGCTCTGGCCAATAAGAGGGAACAGCAGCACACAGAACAGGGCAATAAGGCAAGCAGTTTATGAAAGGACTGGAGAAAGCTGAGGCACTCAAAGTGACTACCAGCTTTTTGCAACAACATCTGGACACACATTTCCTGAATGCACCGGTGACTAGTGTGGAAATCCCTGGAAGATGCAAGAACTGGAGCAGAGATGGAGCTATGACATCTAATCTGGGGTGACATCTGCCTCTGGGCTAGAGCAGTGAGATTGTTTTTGCCACTGCTGGAAAGAAGATTGCTGTAGTCAGGAACAGGGAGCTGCTCAGGGAAAAAAAAAAAAAAAAAAAAAGCAGTAGCGTGAAGAGAAAGCAGAATTCAGTATTATTCAGAAAACTGAGGTGCAAACTGGACATGAGCTGTAGAACAAATAAAGAAAATGCCAGTCTGTGATCCTTGTGGGTGACACATAGTGACTAATAAAGGAAGGACACAGTTTGGGAGACAGGCCAAGTACCTTCTGTGTATCATTCTGATACTTCAGTTGCGGTAAGAGCCATTGGCACAGACACCCTCCTGAAGTGGAAGGATGCAGCTGCAAAAATGGAGACCACTTCCAATAACACAATCTGCAAGGTATGAAATCAAGAGAGAAGCAGGACGGGCACAGGCAGAGGCATGGAATAACCAGATCAGATCAATTTGAGCTTAAAATGGAAGACACGTTAGAAAGTCAAAATGAAACGTGTCTGTTTATTGATAGATCTTTGAGACTGAGCTAAATTTAAATCAAGAACACTTGAAAATGAAACATTCTGCAGAGATGTGGTTATTTGTACAGCTTTGGTTAACACCCTTCCTGGCAGTGAAATGTGCTTTAATGTGGTAAAGGCAGTGCAAGAAGAATGTTGCTGTCTTCTTCTCACCGTGCCTTACACGTTAATCTTTGCATTTTCCTTCCAAAAATCCTTGCATATTTTTGCCCCGTGTGTCTCTGTGCAGCCCCATCCCAAAAATCAGAGACCCGAGAAGTTTACCCAAGTACCAGAAAGTCTAAATCGTCAGTTCTCAGCACATCCCAACCACAAAACAGGGCATCCAGAACAGCAAGCAAAGCATGGAGCTCCCTCAGCATCACCCAAACCTGAAGAAAAGGATTCTCCTTTCCATTAAATCCCAAGTCTGTCATTGCAGAGGGTCAAGGCAGACTCCTCAGAGAGTCACAGGCTTCATGCTGTCACTCATATTAATGATGCAATGCTTTATTAATTGGAGTTTTCCTGAACAGCATGTGTAGTATCAGTGACACTCATAATTAAATAGGCAGGCAGCATTTTTTTTTAAATGAGCTGAGAGTTAATTGAATTCTGGAGTCCCTGTGATCAGCTGTGAAATTTATACCTGCAATTTGTGCAGGCAGCAAGAACTAGAGCCTTTGGGGCCTTGTTATTCATCAAAAATAGGCTGATTTATTTGTGCCAAGTATCTCTGTAGGAGGCTCTTGGGCCCAATGTACAGTCACTTTCCTCCAATTAACCTCCCTGCCCTAGAGGGAAAAGAGAATTAGACATCTGTTAAAAGCACAAACCTAATCTTGAGAAAGTAGGCACATTTCAGTGGAAGCCAGCTCTCAGCTGAGTTAACCTCTGGCCACCACGAGCTGAGGAGTTCCCAGCATGAAATATGTCAAAAACAGCCAACACAAACCATGGAGTTAAAGCGAGTCACAGATGATAGGAAGTGGAAGGTACCTGGCACGAGTCAGCTGCACCACTCTGCTTCACAGAGAGCAGACCCCTCTGGATTAGGGGGAGCACCCCTGCTCTGGTTGACAAGCCAGCAATTCCTCTCCTCCTGTTTCCTGTCTGCAAAATTCACTTCCCAGAAGATTGGGTGCTTAGCAGCCACTCCTCATGTCACCCTCCTGTCTCTTACTGCTCAGCATGGGTAGTAAGTCTTTGTACAAGGACTGGAACTGGTTCACTTTTTTAGTTTCCTTAGGCTGGGGCTGAGCACAAAGCAGCTCACTGCGGTGAAAGCAGACCTTTCTAAGTAAAAAGTTGCACACTTTCAGGAAGTTTCCCAGCCACAGACCACTTTGTGTCAGAATCATAAGGACCAGCCAGAAGCTGAGAAGAGATCTTGAGGACTGGAGCTGTATCTCCATTCTGTACAAATCCTTTTGGGATCCCCTCTTAGGGCCAATCATTGCCTAAGAGCACCCATGAAATGGTATGGCAGAGCCAGGAACCAATAATACTCCTTGCTCAATGGATTTTCCAGTCCAAAGTTAACTCTGCCAGCAATATGACAACATTGTTCTTCATCACTGAAGCACGGCACTGAAGCATTAGCTAATCCCTCTCAAGTGTGTGGGAAATAGTTTGGAGTTCTGCAGTTGGCTTTTATAAAATCGTCCATCAGAAATGGCTCCAAGGCACAGACAGATCTGCCATGTGGCCATTCTGGAGAGCTCAAAACGTGACTAGTTTTGCATGGGAGAAATACAGGCCAGCATTTGTTTAATAATGTTTGCTTTCACAGAGAAAGTCTGAGCTCAAAATGGCACCTGCCACCCTCAAAAGTACACCAGAACAAGCACAGCCAAATTGTCCACTCTGCTCTTGTCCACAGCAGATTGCAGCACCAGGTTTTTATCTTCACCATACTATTTCTCGCTATGGGATTCATGACTTTTGGTTGAGGTTTTTTTTTGTCTCATTTTTCAGTGCTGGATTTGCTTTAGAAGGCTGTAGTTCAGTTTGCATTTTATTTTGGTTGACTTGGGTACAAAGTTCACTCTGTCCACCACCTAAGGAAGCCCATACCCATGACTGCTGGAAATCATGGGAGGCCAACACAGTTCTTCTCCCCCATCCAGTATCACTGGTTGTTTTTGGACAGTCATGCAGGGATAAAACAAACAAAACCCAAACAC
>VYZR01070144.1:20522-38056 GCA_013400675.1 Oxylabes madagascariensis
GAATTAATTGAAAGATGTTTACAGTATAGAAAGACCATGCTTGAAGTGTTTGAAAATGGCTTTTAAACCTGGAATTTCCTTCCTGTTCTCTAAACCACAGGGAACAAGTGAGGATAGCAGCAGTAAAACTTTTGTTGGCTGGAGAGACAGTGGATAGAAAAGTTTGGTTTGTTGCTGGTTTTTGGCTTTTTTATCACTTTGATGGTTTATTTAAAGCCACAAACAGTGTTGCTAATAAGCTGAAGGTAATAAATTCATCTTATTCACAGCTGGTAATCTCAGGAATGCTAAGGAATTCTGCTATGCTTTTCAAATAGAATTTTCAAGGCAGATCAGACTGAAACATTCCAGTTAATAGAAGCAGGCATCATTATAACAATGGGGTACTCTAAACTGGGTTTGGCAACAGCATTGTGGTAAATAGTTTGGCAGAGCATGATACTTTTTATTACCTGAAGTGATCAGTTATCTCATGTTTTACTCCAATCCCAGTTCAGCTGAAGCCAATAAAAACCTTGTCATAGACTTTGACAGGACCAGAATCAAATGCTTCACAACTCACATTTTCATGAGCTGTGATGAGGCGGTGCACTTCCATAAGGTACTTTGGTTTTGCTGTTCTAATGAATTCACAAAAAGCCCAACAACCCCCCAACTTCTAAATGCATAACTGACCACATAGCAGGCTTTCTTATTGCAGCAGTAAGCAGATTCACTAATTTATTTTTCAGCTGACACAGCCAGAGATCACTTCCCTGACCCTTATTATTTGATCCAATTAATAAACTATCTTGTTTTATAAAAGGTTGCATGCTGTTATCTTCTGTGATGCTGAAAAGGCTGTTCTGGAAAATTGTTCAAGGCAATGGCTAACAGCACTTACAGTGACATGTTTAAAACAGAGTATGTGTGTTTATCAGTGTTTTGTTTAGACATTTCTGCTTTCAACTGTCATTGTAGATCTCTGTTAAATCATTTAAAATCCACTGTCTTTCCTAAAGGCCCTGGAAAGAAATGCCAAAATCAAAACACTGATAATTTACATCACTATACAAGTTAAATTAACTTGCTGCTGCTTTGCTCCTCAAAAATCTTCCTCCTTCTCTTCCTACTTAATCACAAAATGCTTTGGATTGGAAGGGACCTTAAAGATCATCCAGCTCCAGACACCCTGCCATGGGCAGGGACACCTTCCACAGGACCAGGTTGCTCAGAGCTCCATCCAGCCTGGCCTTGAACATTTCCAGGGATGGGGCAGCCTGTGCCAGGGCCTCACCACCCTCACAGTAAAGAATTTCTTCCCAATATCCAATCTAACCCTGGCCTGTCAGTTTAAAGCCATTCCCCCTGGTCCTACTACGTGGCCTTGTAAATGCCTCTGAAGTACAAGTCCTTTGCTGCTTTATATATTCTAATAGCAACTCCATTTTTAAAAGAAGCTACATGTAAAATTTGAACGCGTGGTAACATGTCTAAATTAATAACTCGCCATAGTCTATCTCTTGTTGATTTTCCCCTCTATTAACCCTGTTGAATCATGAGTTCTAAAAAGAGACAAGATACAAGGTAAGAGTGGGCCAGGAGTCAGTGTATGAAAGAAGGAAAACAAACTCAACCCAAAGAACTGCCATTCAAAGGAATTTTCTCCTTTTACAAGGAGAGGTAAGTTTACACTGTATTCAACTAAATTTTAAACTTTGCTCCTTCTTTGTAAAAGGCAGGATGTGTCTTCCAAATTATGCTATGTGCAACCAGTGTTTGAATGTCAGTCCCTGCACATTTTCAGAGTCTAAGGTGCAGACTCCTTGAGTAAATTTGAGTGTTTTACAGTACTGAAAGGGCACTTTACTGCCCAAAGCACTACACCATTGATGTTTTACAGTTACACCCTCTTAAGTTTTTTGATTAATTATGAAGGACAAGATTTTTGCTATGGAATCAGTTTCAAATAATTTGTAGGAATAGTAGAAAAATTTTCAGTGATTGAATGGGATTTTGTACAATTTTTGTAGTGTATTAAAAATATGGCTTTGCCAGATGTCTGTAGTAACGTTAAAGAATCTCTGAATGTTCATAAGACCTGTGAAATCTTGGAAGTGGTCCTGTCAGTTCCAATAGTTAATCATTTTTGAGTCCCAAGAAAAGTCTAGGTAAAAGTGTGCTCTAGAGCTCAAAATGCACATTAAAAAAATTAAAATTTGTTAGCTAAATGAAAGGGAAATATGGGAGAACGTTTTGGCAAGCTTATGATTGCATAGCTTCTTGTAACCTTGCATTTTGATTGTCAACAGTGACCCACAATTCATTTATTTCAGTCTTGCAGAACTTCAAGAACTTCAAAATGCTTTTACAAGTAGGGCAAAAGTGAATCCCAACATGGAGATTCCCCCAATCAACAAAAATGACTCACCAAAAGCCAAATTTGATGGTGAATAGGAACACCAATGGCAGTGCTATCAACTGCCTTGCATGTGTTCTTCAAAGGGCAAGACTTCATTGTGTAGCACTGTCAGTGTACCCTCTTTATATTCCAAGATCTGAAGTGCTTTCTTTATTACAAAGACATTTACAGATTGAAAATCTCAGACCAATTTTCTGCATCTCACTCAACGACACTGTAGCTTCTAGTATGTTAAAAGCAGTAAGATTCAGTGAAATATTACACATTCATTTCAACACTTAATCCTTTAACTTTATAATATAAGTGGATTGCAGGCACCAAATTGAAATGTAATTTGCTGTTGTCAGCACTGACTCAATGAGGGGGGAAAAAGGGGGGGGTGTATCTTCTTAAAAAACTTAATTGTGTGTGCCTGAACTATACAGCCACTGTCAAACAAGAAAACAGCCTGACATGTTTCTTGTGAGACCCTCTGCTATGGCTTCTGTAGTAAGGAGGTCAAGGGACAACAGTGGTGGGCAGCAATTTGCTCAGCAAGATCCATAGGCTGCATAATGCTGAGTGTTGATATTTTAATAAGATGTAAAATTAATGGTGGCTACAACTGTATATAGAGAAACTGTCTTGACACAGTGAACCAATAACTCCCAGAAGTTCTTGACTCTTGATTTTTTATCTAATGTGATGTTTCATTCTACTTAAAGGTATTATTTTGTTGTCCCTGTAGTGCAAGACACACTTACTAAAGTGTTTCTAGGGGGTAGTTCAGGCTTTGGTTTGAAAGTTAAATACATATAGCTTTTAAACTATGAAAGAAACATTAGCTGTGAAACCTAGGTAGCTTTTTAAAAAGGGACACTTCTCTAGCTTTTTGCTGAACATCCACTGGCCCACAGTATTCTATTTACTCTCTTTGTCCTGTTGAACATCAAACCAATTTGATGCAAGTATACTTGGTGTGAATTGGTAGTGTGCCATGTAATGAATGCTTCCTTTTGATGCAAAATTATGATCATAAAAATACAACAAATTAAGTTGTGTCACCAGCAATGTCTAAAACAAACCAATGTTTATACAGCAGCAGTACTACATATGTTTGAAAGATCAAGTCATGAAATAATTTTTGCACTCAAATCTATTACAAGAATGAATAGAAAATTCACCCAGCAAGGAAGTGAGTATGTCAAACAACAAAGTTCATTGTTTGACAACAAAGACTTCTTATGGTGATTTAAAATATTCACAAAAAATGGTTAGTGTCAATATGATCAATTAAAATGCTGTTCTTTCTGAAGAAAAAGAAGATGAAACTATTAATGAAACATCAATAGTTTGATGGGATGGCTCATATGGAAGAGGGCAGCAGCACAAGACTTGCTCTTTATGCAGTCTCTCCTCTTAGCACAGTGACTTTGTGCAAAGAACACTCCTGCAGCCTTTGCAACAGGTGACCTCTTTTCCCAAATGGGAACTTCACTTGTTCCTAGTTGTCCAAAAGATCTTTCACATTTTTGTAAATCGTCTTGCAATATGCAAGGTAGCACACACTTTTTCAAAAGTATGTTATGTTCCAGTAATCCCCCGTCACCCCAGCAGGAGGCTTGTGACTAGGGGCCAGGAAGAGACATGGACTTTTGAAACACCCGTGCATCTCTGGGGGGCCCTGGGTAAGGGGGTGGGGGCATGCTGTGCTGTCCATCTGATGTAACCGCTTGCTCATAAGTGGGTAGTCCTGAGTCGTCGGCTCTGAGAGGAAGGGGGTTTAAAGAAAACTCTTCGTGCCTCCTGAAGACGTTGGCTGAATTACGTCTTCTGCCTCTCACATAATCCAAGTACCTAAACAAAGGTAACAGCAGGTAAGTGGTAACTTCTGCTTTAAAGGGAAGCAAGAAGATAAAGTCTTAAACATAAAATAAACAAAACCCCAAACAACCCAAATAAGCCCACAAGAGAAAAAAACATGCTTTCAGTGATCACAAAGACCAGAAGCCAAATACTCGCTCCAAGCCACAGGGTAAGAATAGCTCAGTGATGTGAAACTTATAGGGAAGACAAAGCAAAGATTCTTCTTATATTCCTCTCAAGTTTAAGACAAAGAAACACTCAGGAGTAGAGACTTGGTAAAAAAGCATTTCCTCCAAACTGCTTCATCATCTACTACTACAACTACTTCACATCTGAGGTAGAGCACATGCCATGAAGAGCATACAGCTTATTTGAAAGCACCAACAGAACATGTTGCACTTCCCATTGTAGACCCCCACCTACTAAAATTGTTCCATCATCTTAGTAAGAATATTTTGAAACCAAGAACACACACACACAATTAAAAAAAAAGAAAAAAGCAACCTCAAAGGTTTGGGTGTGCAATATTATGTTTTTGTGTTATTAACTGCAGCTTAGCTACTGCTGGTGCTCACTAAACTTTGGTTCTAGGCAAGTAAGAACTAGAACTTCCACTGGATTTTCCGAGAATACAGTTAGACCAACCCACAGTGATTTTTAAATGCCACTCTTAAGCAAGAGTTTGTTTTGGTTTGTGTTTGGGTTTTTAAGCAGTGAATTGCCTTACCCTGGTGGTTGCCTTGATTTGCATCTGCTCTTGCAGCAGTAGAAGATAATCAGTGCAATTATAACCAACAGTACTCCAGCAGCAACCAGGCTGATGAGCAGTCCCGTGACATTAATCTTTTGTAGTGCCTCATCACCTGGAGAGAAAACATCAGTGATTTTCACTTTGTGTTCTTTCCATCTACCCAGCTTGCAGTTTACACTGTAAAATACTACTTTTGCACTGCTATAAGGCTGTTCCTTCCACAAATGTCTAACTTGCTGTAAGAAGCCGTAAATCTGTGCAACGCAACCCAAGAGTATCATTCACAGTCAGCTTAAAGCAAAAGGGAGTCAATATCTCCTTTTCTCTACATGAAACTGTTGAGATGCCTGTCTTCTAATGCCTTCCAAATATTCCTTCATGTACTTGTGACCTTGATCAGGCTGTAGATCATTCCTCAAGTCCAACTGACCATTTTTTATTAAACATCTGGCATCAGACTACTCTGAGCCTAAACCAGGCTGTTATATATTACTATTAAAGAAATGGGAGGAGAAAAAAAATCAAACCACAGAGAGAAGGCACAGAATTTCCACGAAGTGTACCAATTGTGTAATAATGAAATGGTCAAGGAAATTATAGTTTTTACCTACAGACCCATAATGGATCCCACTTTAAGACATGTCAGTTTTATCATATCAGATAATTAAATATAAAGAATATAGATAATATAATTAATTTGTACAGTTCACAGTGATCTTCAGTAAAAAGATAATTTCTGATTTCCTTAACCAAATGCATGATCTACTGAGAATGTACTGTTATAACAACCAGAAAATATTGCAATATAATAAAAAAGTAAAAAGATGACTTACCTATTTTTATTCTAGGGTCGTTAGTTGAATAATCTTTCCAAAAATCCATCTGTAAAACCCAAAAAAAGAATCAGATTTATATGAGATACATCAGTGACGGGCTTATTGACTTATATTTAATATGGTACCTTGGGCAGAATTTAACAACGGCATATGCAGAAATAACTCCTGCTGAGGGATTTGTATTTATTCATCCCATGATATTTTTCTTCTACAACTTTGCATTAAATTTTCTCAGATCCCAGTTGGTAAAAGAAAAAAGTGTATTTAACCATCCAGTGTTACCTCATATTTCTGCCTGATTACAATAGAAGTTACGGTATATTCTGACACCAAAAAAATGCTTACAATTATTTTTTGCAAAGCCCTACAAAACAGTATTTGAGGCAAAGTTAAGTTCTTAAGATTCTGACATTTGTATGAACAGTATTTGAATTCATACCAGCTAGGAAAAATAGTGGGATTCATTTGAAAGAAAAACTTTTATGTTTTATGACCATGAGGCATTAAATGAGTCGAGTTATAATTTTCACTTTTGCTATCTAGCAAAAGACTCCAGAAAGGTTTCAATTTAACAATTTGACCTTTTTCTTAGGAAAGTGTTAGCAACAGCAAGCTAATACTTCCACCTTTAGAACAGGGCTGTATTCCTTGCTCTTTTTGCAGAGCACAACTAGAATCACAAAGAGGTTCTTGCCGCATGTGCAACAACCAGTCTTCAGACAATCCTCACATTTCTTTATTGAGCTGAAAGGTTTCTTTTTATATCTATATATATACCAGATTTCTTCTCAGCTATGTCTAGGTAGGGAGTTAGCATATGGTGCTATAGGAATACTCAGCAATAGCTGAACTGCAGATTTGCTCCATACTGGCCTCTTACAAAATACTTTTTTGGCATGACATAAGGATGCAATCAGCCAATTAATACAGAGAGCATGTGAACCATTTAAATTGGATGCTGAGAAGTTACTAAAAAATCCAGAAGTCTGAAAATATAGGAATATCTGCAAGTGGGACTTCTGAAACTTCATTTCTATTTGTTTGCAGAATTAAAGTCCACATCTAAAGTCTTTACAACAACAATACATACTCAAGTGCATTCACTGTGTATCTAAACAAGAACCCCATGTAATTGGGATATCGACTTTTAGAACAAAATAAGTAGTCATCTCTCAGTGCTGTGTTAGAGGAGTTACAGTATTTGTGTACAAGAATTTATGTTGCAATAATTTGTGTACAAAAATAAGGTTATTTAGCCAATAACCTCCCTCATTATATTTAATTCAATTTGAACTGCTACCGTTTTATCAGGGTCTTCAAAAATTTCTCTTGCTTCTTCATAACTGCACAGTTCTTCGTAGCATTCCCTTTCCAGGTTATCAGGTGTGAATGCTTCAAAATCAAATCTGTTGTTCAGAAGATGTCGTCCAATGAATAAATTGGCCTCCCTTGCAGATGTGAACACTAATGAAACAAAAAATCAAGTTGATTTAAAATAAGTTAGGAAGGGTAATTTTGGTATTTTTAAAGAATGGTGAAGATCTTAAAGGAGCACATTGGGATCATTTCTTTCCCTAGCATCTCTCAGCTACATACAAGGGAAAGAAATATCAAGGTCTCCTCCTAAAATGTCTTCTTTGCTACTATCTTTTCTGACTATGTAACATAAAATAAACATATTTGCCTTTCTCATAAGCCATCTCAGCTATTCCTTATTCTGGCCAAGAGAATTTGATTGTCTTGAGAACTGTTGGTCAAATTTTGGTGTGACCCCTTCTGAGATGTGAGCATCAGTTTTCAGTGGAGCTCTTAAGAACAAAGTAATTGTCACATAAAGCAGAATTCAGTCAGATCCAAAGCAAGCTACACCCTGACCTAGTGGGGGAGGAAGGCAAAGGAGGAGGCAAGGATGGGAGAAGGAAAAACCAAATATACATTTATTAACATTCTGGTATCTGTGAGTACCAAATTTTATTTACAGAACTTAGTTTTTAAATCATATCAGCAGACTCCTATTCATTCTACAATTGTTCTCTTTTCCCAATCATGGCACCAAGCTTTACGTAAAGGTGCCATACTGCCAAGTTTATTTGTTTAAATTTGTCCGTGATATGAATTTTACTGACAACATGCATTTCTGAACACATTTACTTATTCTCTTCTTTTGTGTTCCATGAGGCATCATGGAATAAGATGTAAGGTGAGATTCCAGAACAGTGAGTGAAATTACAGAAGGCTTTTGAATACAGGAACGTATTTCCTCACTAGGCATTTTCCATAATCAAGTTTTAGCCTGCTCTTGCTACAGTTTCTTATGAAACAAAAAAACAAAAAAAAAAAAAAACAAAACAAAACAAAACAAAACAAAAAAAAAAAAAAAAAACAAAACAAAAACAAAAAAAAAAAAAAAAAAAAAAAAAAAAAAAAAAAAAAAAAAAAAAAAAGTAAAAAGTTATAGGACAAAACTAGATTTCTAGTGAAAGCCTAATCTATGTCCACAAAATTCAGGCTATTTGGTTGAGCAAAATGACTAGAGGATTATTTTTGCAAGTGTAATGCAGAAACAGCATTGTTACATACCAAGCTGGATGGCTAAAAAAGGAGATGAGATTCAGGATAAAGTTACTCAGCTACAAATTAGCTTTGTGTTCTTGTTAGCCTGTTTGGCAAGATTATCACATCACTCTGGAATTTTTACCCTAATAGTTACTGTTAGATCTTGCAGTGGTATCTCATAACACTTTGCTCTCTGAAAACTGAGAAAACTGCAACATAACTTACATATTGGTTGTTTAAGTCTTTCATATTATAGTATATTTAAGGAATACGACAGCATTTATTTATATAATTTGCATACTGTTACACTCTGTACTGAAGTAGCTACACATGTGCATGTGCATTTGTTTTTATTATTCTAAAGCAATTACAATAAAATCTAAGCTTAAAATATTTATACTATACCTAAAGAGTAACCAAAGAAAAGGACTTAACAACAACAACAAAAACCAAAAGCCAAAATCAAAACTCCCTCAAACCCACAAGTGGAAAGGGAAAATAAAATTATCAATATTCTTGGTTCAGTGCAAATTACAAAAGTAACTTCAGTTTTCTGAAGCAGAGATCTTCAGTTTTGCTCAGCAGTGTTTCACTCTTTACTATGCAAGTAGTATTAGCTGTCTTTTGAATTAACTTAGAGAACTCATGCATTTTGTTTAAAATGGAATACATAAGCAAGCTGCCTGGAGCCTAGAACCCTCAGTTCACAGGAATACATGGACCATTTTTTTCTTTTCAAGAATTTTTATCCATTTACCTGCACTTTTTTCATTTTGTCACGTATCTCCATATCTCCATCTCCAACTTACTTGCTACCTGGTGATTAAAACAGTACTTGAAAAATGAAACAGATGGACTTGAATTGTGTCCTAACCTGGATGCAGTTCTGCAGTCCTTGGTTTGATAAAATCATCCACACAGTTTTAGGATGTCCAGCATTTAATTAAAAATGCAACCCCACCACATGCTCAGTAAAGCAGCTCCGCTGGTAAAGGCTGTTCAGAAAATGCTGAAGGGGGACCTCTCAATGCAGGTACCCCATACCTTTGGCAACTGTTCTACTTGTGAAATTATTGGATAAAGGGCTTGGCCCTTCTCTTTCCAACTCTGTCTTTAAAGGAGGAGTGGTCTGGGCCTGTTGTGACAAGGGAGTTCTCACAGGAAAGAGGCAGCCTGACATTTTATGCCCAGAGCAATATGGATTTTAACAAATCATCTGTCGCAAGCATTTTTCTGCTAGTCATGGTTTCTGCTCCACTGCCCTGAAGGAGCCTCCTGCTTGATGTGATGACTTTTTAAAGTCTGTCTTAAGGTTTCAGCACTCCTTGCCCACTGAGAAGACTGGACAGCTAAGTTAGAAATTCCTTCTTGAAGCCCTGTTGCTTAAAATGTTAAGCATCTCATGGCTTTGCTTAGTAGCACTTGAGTCCTTCTGGGGAACTTATTTGTTTTTATATGAGTTCCTCTCCACCTCTCTCCCTCCACAGGGAAGAACTGCAAAAGCAGCACTATGCTTAACTTTCCAGGTGTTGTAAGGGGGTCTAGTATTGGGAGAAAATATGAATTTCAATAAAACAACCAAATGAATCCTTTCAAATACAAAGCAATTTCAGATTTACAAATATAACTGAGATGTGCTCAAATAGTACCAAAACAACACTGTCTTAACACAGGTTTCAAACTTTTTGAATTTTGATGTTCCTTAAAGGATTCTGGTTGTATCAACCACCATAATCTCAGAGGCCTGGAAAAAGTTCAGTTGTCCCAATCTGCACTTACTACTAGATCTGATAAATACTTGATGTTAATACCAAAGTCAATTATCAATCATTTCAACAAAAGATATTAAAATAACCTGAAAATAAGCATAAAACAGCTTATTTTTTCATAAAGTAAAAAAAAAAAACAACAAAAAAAACCCCAAAAAAACAAAAAAAAAACCAACCCAACAAAACACCCTGGAACCACCCAAAAAACCCCCCAAAAAACCAAAAAAAAACCCCCAAAAAACCAAAAAAAAACCCCAAAAATCCCTAAACAAACAACAGAACCACAAAAACCAAAACAACAATAACCAAAACAACAACAAGGAAACAACAATTAAAGAGAAGCAAAGTTAGAAACAATTTTGGAAGGCACAAAGTCACGTTTAAACTAAGTTACCGTCTTTCCATTGAAGTTGCTTCAAGCTGTTTAATCTCCCAGGGCAGTGAGGAAACGCGAACATCGTCACATGCAGTTGACACAGCACTACCAAAAACGCGAACATGGCCGGGATCTGCCAGACAGAAACTAACGTGAGCTAACAAAGAATGACGGCGCAATCCTCAGAAGTGTCAGCGATGAACCCTGAATGAATCCTGTCAATGAAGTCATCCAGCGCAAGCACCTACACGCACTCGAGGCTAATGGGTCCCTTCAAGAGAGACGCCGACCCGAACTGGTCCTGCCTGTCTTTTGCGGAGTTCTCGTTGTGTAACATCCGCACATCTCACCGGGGCCGCTCTCGCCACCTCTTGCTCTCCTCTCCCGGCCAAGCAGAGAGACAGCCCCATTCGCTGGCGAATTGACGGGGAAAGAGCACCCGCACGGTGCCCCAGGTAGGCTCTGAAACCGCAGAGCTACGCCTTTGCTGCCGGAGGAGGTAACAAAATCTCCCGGCGGGAACAGGTACAAAGCCCGTTTTTGTCAAAGGCATGAAATAACCCCGTAACTCTGCACGGAGTCACCCGACGCAGGTGCAAACACGATCGCCGCCCGAGGCGGGGACTTGCGACAGCTACTCGGGGACATCACCGGGCGCTTCGGCAGGGCTGCCCCACTGCTCCCGGGCTCGCCCGTGGCCAGGGCAGAGCACTCTGCCACTCCCGGGCAGCTCCGGGGGACAGCACGAGGTCCCGAGGAGCGCCCGCGGTAGAAGGTGCACCTCATCCCGCTTCCCAGCGCTGCCCTACCTGTCCCGGCGGGACTCGGGCGGAGCGGCACACGGGGCAGCCCCTTCCGGGCTGTGCGGCGGGATCCAAGTGGATCAGGCGCTGGAACAGCTTTTCCGGGGCTGTGCGGTGGGATCCGAATGGATCAGGCGCTGGGGACAGCCTCTCCGGGTCTGTACGCCGGGATCCGAGTGGATCAGGTGCCGGGACAGCCCTCCCGGGCTGTGCAGCAGCGGCGGCGCTTCCTGACAGGGCGCGGCGCAGTCACAGGGCTGCACCCGGGCCGCCCCCGCCCGCTCTGCCCGAGCCCCGGCTGGGGCCGCCCTGAGGCGGGAGCAGAAACGCCCCTGGAGCCCGGGCAAAGAAGGGTCATGGGGAGCGCTGGGGCCGGCTGCCGGGGCGGCTCTCCCTCGGGCACTGCCCTGGGCTTTGTTTCCAGACACCTGCCTGACCTCTCAGCCCGCGGCCGGACCTTAGTGCGTCGTTGGCAGCAGGTCCTTTCTGCTCCTCCTTTTCTGTTAAGCCTGACTTTTTGTGCCCTGTGTTAACCGCGGTGCTGAGAAGCTGGTTGGGGTTTTGCTCCCCCCGGAGAAATGCGCACGGCGTGCCGATTGATTGCAGGCTGACGGCTGAGCAAGAGCCAGGGCAGGGTGTGCCTCCCCAGCCGGATGAGGTGCTGCTGCTCCACGGTTAACCAAGCATTTACCAAGCTATCAGAGAGCCTTGTCTCCACCGAGTTTTCCGAGCCAGGCAGCTGAAAGGACCAGCAGTAGTTTTACACGCGAAAACAATTTGTGCGTTTGTGTGTGTGTGTGTGTGTTTGTGTTTTGTTTCATTTCGGGTTTTGGTTTGTATGTGCGTTTCACTATTTGGGTTTTTTGTTTGTTTGTTTGTTTTTTGTCAGTGACGGTAAACTTTAACTTACGGGCTAGAAAGGGCCAGAAGTTATTTCTGAAATGCATGAGGCTGGTCTGCACCAGCGCACACCTATTCAAGAGCTCCCATCACTCTCCTTCCCAGAGCAGAGGCCAGGTTGAGCACATGGATCCGTAGCTCTTTTGGCTTCTCCAAAGGACGAGAGACAAGCAATTAAGTGCTTCACATTTGCTGTAGGGATTTGTTTAATACTGTGTGCTAGGAACATTAACTATGTGAAAAATTTTGGGATAGGCTGGGTTGGGTTAAAAGCTGTACACCAAAGAAACTCTCAGGATACATGAGTGGAATGATTTTGCTACTAGGAAATCCAGGGACTGACAGTGATTTGTGTCTGTGCTTGCATGTCTCCAGTAGTGACTTTGAATTGTATTCTTTATTTAAGTACCGGAGTGACTTATATATACAGAAGCAGGAAAGAGTAGAATCAAGGGGTATTGGATAAAACCAGTGGAAGTGATCAGAAATTCCCTGGAGAAAACCAGAAGCTTCTGATGTGTGAAATAGGAGAACTGTTTGGAGGAATGATGACTGTAGTTAAATATTTACTTTATGACATCAACATACTGCGGTTAAGAGGTACTTGATGAATATGTAACTTACAAGCTGGGATGACTCTAATGCTTTCTAGCGGGTGGAGATCTCCACAGAAAATTCTGTATTCTGATTGTGTATGTGCTTATAACACAGTGGAGAACAAGAGATAAGAACATTTTAGAAGAAAACAATATAGATTGTTTATTATCAAGATAATATTAAGGAGACAAGAATATTTGGCTGCTACTTGTTGGAAGGCAGGAGAAACTATCATTACTTTGTAAAGGGCCTTACAGTTTTGTCCCATGCGCCTCTACTCAACCTTCGCCCTGAGTTCCTACCTGAGTGTCTCAGAGAGGGTGGTGCCAGCTGTGAAATAGCTGCTGACAGCTCCAGTGCAAGGGCATGAATGTACTAAGTCTCTCTGGTGCATTTAAGTGTAAGTAAAATAACTGCATGCCAATGTGGGAACTTCTTTTGTGTCGTAACAACAGCTTTGTGTGAGGAAACTCTGCTGTACAAGTAGCAGATAATTTCCATTGTGTTTTGCCAGCATTGTATATTACTGTTAATAGAGGGGGGAAAAGATTTTTGGAATTGCTCACATACGCCTTCTGGGGAGTGGATGTGAATCCATCCCCTGGCCCTGCCCATATCAGAGGAGAAGGCTCCAGGTGTGGACTGAGAGTGATGGATCAGCCCCATCCAAACTCTGCTGGAACTCACCCCTGCTCTGAAGATGGAGGAGCAATGCAGTAGAACTCTGGTGGGAGAGGTCCTCAGAGCTTTAACACTCACCAGTGCTTACTCAAATGTTTCTGCCTGCTCAGCTTTTAGCAAAAAATTTGTGTCTTCTGTCTGTGTGTGCACGGGTGCTTGTGTGGGTGTGGTGGAGGTTTTCAAAACCATGTGACACAAACCCAGTATAGCTTATCTACTACTAAGATGTAACAAAAAATATTAGGTTGTTATACATGGGGAAAACAGGACAGCGCAGTCTTTTGCTTTGGAGAAGACTGTGTCTTTTTTTTGTGTGACCCTCTGAGCTCAGCCTGGGGTTCCAACTCTTATTTTGTGGACTGGCAGTGAAATCCCCACTCAGGGTGGCTGCACAGGTTAATGGATGTGTGAAAACCTATGCTATAGGTAATGACTGGAAGTGTGCTTGAGTTCTGGTTTGTTATGCAGCTCATAGAAAAGATAAAGATAAGTGAAAAAGGGTGCAGCAAGTGCTTGGGATAAATAGAATATTTCCCAAGTATATGCAGTTTTTAGCATGGCAGAGCAATAAGTACCTCTTGCATGTAACTTTTCTACTTTTGGAGTATTTTTTCAGGTAAAATAGCTTTGATTAGAAAGGTGTATGATGAAGATGCTCAGAAGGATGGAACCATCAAATAAGACATTACTTTCATCAATGTTTTCAGATAAATACCAGTATATAGTATAGTAGATATATAATTAAAAATTTTAGGAGAGGTGGAAAATAGGAATTTATTTTTTATATCACTTGCTTTTACCGGTGAATATATCATTCATATTTCTAAAATTATCTCTAAATTATTGGCCATACTAGCTAGTACACTTACCTGTATTTTAGAACTTTACTTGTTGCTGTGATGTTTGGTAAAATATTGTTGGAGAAATTAAATATGGTGCTGTTGAATTGAACCAGAACTGTGTATCCCTCACAAAAGGAAGATGATACCAATCTAAGATGTTCATGCACTGATTATTTGAGTTTGAATATACTGATTATTTTGCTGCAAATAAATAGTGGTGTGTTCATTTTTACTCTTCAGGTATTCATTTCAGTATAGTAAAGAATAATATGCTTTACTGATTTTTGATTAGGATGACTTTGGATGTAAATATATCCTACCATAATTCAAGTAATAAATTCCTTACTCTTCAGTTTCTCATGCAGTACTTATCAGTTGAGCTGATAATGAAATGACATAAATGTGTAACTGAGAATTACAAATCCTCTCATCAAGGATATGCGGAGCTGTGTGTATCTGGTCTTTGCAATGGTTTCTTTGATATCCTGAATCATATGGTATAGATTTGTCCTTGATATAAAACTATTTGAAGTTCTTATGTTCGCTAACTAAACTTCTGTCCAGGTAACTTGATTTAGGGTAATGGTTTTTTGCTAGAGGTAATTGAATGTAACAGATTTTAATTACTGGTTTTCTACAGTTAACATCTGTAAAAGGGCTTTGACTATCATATTCAGCAATAAACATGTCAACAAGCAAGTGAACCATATCAGTATCTTGGAGAAATCTGGTATTCCATTCCACACAGTACATGCAGGAGGGAAGGGTTTTTCTAGACCAGGCCATGTTTGAAAAAGATAGCCTCTTTTTTGGGTACACCCTGGTGTTCTTTACAGGTTCCTGGAGAAATGCTTAGTTTTTCAGTTAAATTGGTTGGTCTAATAAAAGATATAATAAATCATATTATGTTGTTTGACAAATCTATCATCAAGTAAACCTTTACTTGGAATCAACATTACTATTTTAATGACGTTATAGGAGTCTTTTAAATGTGCCTCGAATTCAGATACACAAATCACTTCATTTTTAGCTAAGGCTATTGCTTCATCCCCACAAGTCACGATGGAGTCTTTTAAATGTTCATCATGAGATTCTTTTCAATTAAAAATGGAATTTAGCTGATTAACTTCTGCTGAAGTTGTTGCTTTTCTCCTTCAGAAGACTGCTAGCGATTTTTCCAATTGAAAAAATAAAATTCTGGCTCAAATATCTTATGGCAGTGTAGGGGGAAGAGCAAGAAACATGAAAAAAAAATAGGGATTTAGTAGCAAAATAACTGGGATTTCAGGGACAGGTTGATAGATCAATGTCAGTTGATAGATCAATGCCAGTTGTTAAGCTTCAGAATGAAACTTAAGTTTCAGGCATGATTTTTCAAAAATATTTTAAGAAAGCCTACACATAATTTAAATATTTGGTTATTAACCATTGGGCTGTGAGATAATTCGCATTAGTTAGAAATAATTATAGACACTTGTAATAACACATAGATAACAAAAGTAATTATACATGCAATTAATAAAGCTGGCTACTGTTATAATATTCTAACCTTTATGGGAAAGTTATTCAACTAAAAATGCTTACAGAGGGTCTGTAAAAACCTTTCAGGGCTTAGCTTCACATACATTTCCCTTTGTATTTATTTGAAAGGGAATAGAAATGTCACACATACCAATTCTGATTTCAGTAATGGGCCCAGTGCTCTCAGCTCCCACTGCAGGCACTGAGAATGCTGCTCATCTAGCAGGATTAAAATTCTGCATTGTCAGTTGCTCAAAATTTTCTAGATGCAGCAAGTTTGATAAGACCAAACTTTTTTTTTTGCCATGGAAAAGACTACCAGGTTGTGAGCTGTCTACTTAAATGTCCTGATGTGAACATTCCACAAAATGGTTTCTGGAAAACTGCCACCAGAAGTTGGTTCATTTGAAACCATATGGTCCCAAATATACTCAGGGTTAAAAAAAAAAATCACATCAAAACCTTCTAGCAGCGTGATGAAAATCTGCCTCTGGCTTTCCTTGATACAGTTTTGTTATGTTTTGGTGAGATGCTTTTTGATTAGTGGAATGAGCCCGTTTGGGTTTGGTATTTAAGGTCACCGGCAAGGACAAAAGTTCTTGGCCTCAAGGGGTTCGGCAACCTCACCGATGAGGGGAGGACATAAAGGATCTGGAGCCAGGCTCTCTGCCCAGTGACAGGACCAGAGGCCACTGGTACAAACCGAAACACAGGAGGTTCCTTCTGAATGTAAGGAAACTCTCTCTTTTTGCAGAGGAGGTGACTGGGCGCTGGCACAGGTTGCCTAGAGAAGTTGTGGAGTCTCTGTTCATGGAGATAAACAAAGCTGGCAGTGATGTCCCCATTTGGGGGTGGGACGGACTCAATGACTGACCTCCTCCCAGCCTCAGCCACCCTCTGATTCTGTGATACTGTCTTCTAGCAGAACCAAAGCCCTGATATTTCCACTTTATCTCAGCTTTCTGAGGTCTGGGGTTTCTATTTAGCTCCTTAGCTATTTCTGTTGCATTCTCTTGTTTGCCTCAGTAACCCATTTCTCTGTGGGGTTGAGATCTTGGACTTAACCAATTTCCTTTCCTGGCTCACAGTAGAGGGAGCTGTGTGGTGGCTTCTCAGCTTTCTCCTGCACCACTTTCATTTAAAATTTGGAATGTTCCTGCTGAGGATCTGTTATCAAAGCAGAGAAGACAAAGCTGTGTCTTGGAAAGGTTCCATTTTCTAACAAAATCGAGCTTGTCAGTTTCTAGGTGAAGTGATGTAGAAGCAGAGTGACAGTTTCAGCTGTGTTTTAATCCTGCTCAGCTGCAGTAGCGATGCAGCTTCTGACATGCACTAATGCAAAAGATATTGATGTTTCTATTATGTTTGGCACTTACTGTGGTAGCTGTGGAGATAAATTTGTAAATTTTGTGTTTGTTGCTGTGATACAGGCAGTTTCTATTTGGTATGGATTTGGTTGATCCACAAGGAACTTGTTTGTGATTGTGGGAGAGTTGCTTGAAGACTTACGGTGAGAAAGGAATTTGTAAGTTTTCGTTAGGCATATAAACTTTAAGATTCAACTTATTTACAGTGGTGAGTAGAAGAGAATTTTAACTGCGAGGTGCTTTTGTCTAAGCAGATGGAATGGTTATGAATTATTAAAATATGAATATC
>VYZR01070144.1:41791-53576 GCA_013400675.1 Oxylabes madagascariensis
ACATTTACAATACAAACAGATATAAAAACTGTAGGCGTAAGAAGTAAAGTGGGCAACTTTTGGATGCTCTGTAAATTCCTCCAAGAACCAATACACACAAGAAGGCACCTCAAGGCACTTTGCCTCAACTTCAAGGTAGGTGGGTGATGCTTTGAAAAACTGTGCTTTCTTGTAAAAGCAATCAAAAACATTTTTTAATGCATATATCTATATGTTGGGAAGCATAGACACTGAAGTGCATGACAAAACCTGCAAGAACATAGGAACAAAAATAATGCAGAGTAGGAAACAAGGAAGATTAAACAATACGCTATTTAATGCTACTAAAATTACTCTATAAAGACTCTTTTCAGATTATTTTTTTCCTATAAACTTCTTTATTACATTGGGGATCTGTTTTTTCAGGGTTTTTTAGAACATCACAAAGTAAAACAAAAAAAAAAATGACCACATGCTTCCAAACTGCTACGAAAACGTCTGTTTAGGATTAATTTAGAGAATTCTTTCAACCAAAAAGTATGTGTATATATTTATCACTTTAATAAAGATATATTCAATTAATTTTGAATACCAGAGTAGAAAATTAATTTCCCTCCCACAATCTTAATGAAGAAATAAAGCAACTAATTTCCCATTGCTGTTAGAGGGGTAATCCACTCCTTCACATATTAAGAAATTAATGTAACGCATCCAGTCAGCCAAAGAGTCTCTGATTCTTTCCCTCCCCTCAATCTCTTACACCAGCTTATTTTGAGCAACACAATTATGAAAAACAAAATTGGAAGAGACTTAAGTCCCTTTAAGTCTTTCAGATTTCATTACATACTAATTTTAGTTCTGTTGCTATTTCCAGTAATGTCATCTGTTGACTTTGATGATGTTTGCTAGTTTTGGTTTTCATTTAAGAGAAAAAGAAGAAATTTTATGTTTATAATAACAATATATATATTTTTTAATCCCACACCCATTTTTAAAAAATATCAGAAAAATATTAAGGAAGTATTGTGACAGGCTTTATGTGCCTTTGTAGCATTTGTGGGGTTTTATGTGATCAAAAAGTCATCCTTTTTATTTGAGCTAAATACAGAAGACATGTATATTCTTACATTTATTTAATTTTTAAAAAATCTGATACCATTTTGTAATTCTAGGAATACGGGTGAACAGAGTTTTATAATTAAAAACAGTTCAAGATGTTGTTTTAAGGTATTAGACATGGGTAGTTGAGAAAAAAATGTTCAGAATTATGTTCTTAAGAGAGATTTTTGACCCAGATAAGCAGCATTATTTCTTTATTTATTAAATGACACTTCCTGCACAAGTGAGAGTGTGAGTGCAGTTTATATCCTTAATGTAAGAAAACCATGAGGTGACTTAAATGTTCCTTTAGGGAGGCAGTTCACATAAAAAACCCCTTGTTTTGAAACTTGTCACTTGTAGCAGACATTTTGGGGGGTTAATCTTTTTTTTATGGTGAGTAATGTTCAGTGAAGCAACTCATTGTGTACACAGCTTGTGAATAGCATCATTGATAGCAAAAAGCTACAGGGTAAGTATACATTTAATTAATTTCTTGATCAAGAATGCTTCTGCAACAGGCAGAACAATGGAGCTTTATTACCCATCACTACTTGGTTGGTTGATGTGAATGTGGAATAATTCAGAAAATGGGGAGATGTCCAGAGCAACAAGCATTGAAAATACAGCTGTTCTAAGGAGATCTAACACATGAAGCTTTTTGAGAAGAACTGAGACCATGGAAACTGAAATTTGATTTGTAAATCAAAGATAGGAGTCCACAAACATGTTTTTGGTCTGTAAGGATGATGAAAAGAAATAAAATTCCCTCCGTTGCGTTCCTGTCCCCATGCTTTGGTTTGAGCAAAAGTAACAAAAACAGTGTAGGAAGCCCTACCATTTAACATGGGAGGAAGAGATAAGTATTTATTCTTTCCATGAAGGGAATATTTTATTTTATTTTTCTTCCATATCATGTGCAACACAATGTCTCAGTAGTTATCTTCTATTATCTATAAGAACAATTGATTTCAACAGGAGAGGAGCAGTGTGTCTTTCAGGGCTGTATTCCTGTTTTTCCTCTGTTATAGTTTTGGTATTTGTAGGCAGCTGCATTAATTATTTTCAAAAATTGTCTTGGTTTGGAAAGACAGATGTCTGCTAAGGAAGGAAGGAGCCTCCCTTGAAATGGAGAATATAAACCCCGTCCCTCCAAATTATAATTTTGAAATTAATGGGCTCTCAGGCAAAGATATGGGAATAGGAGTAACAGTTCTTTACTAGGAAAATTAAACTAAAAATGCAGTAGCATAAAATAAAAACACTGACAGAGTCAGAATACAACCAACCCTGTTGGTCAGGGTGTTGGCTGCAGTCCAATAAAAATGGTGGCTGCAGTTCTCCTGCAGTGACAGATGTGGTTCTGTTGAAGCAGAGATGATCCTGTAGAAGGGTGTAGGTTTCCTCTGAAGGTCCAGTGGTGGTGTCGATGGGTCCAGCCTTCTTCTGGGAATCCAGTGGAAACAGGCTGTCCTGGTGTTCTGACTCTCAGCTTTTATCCAGATAGGAATGCTTGGCCCTGGTGGTGCATCTCCCTATGGGATGATGTAATTTTATCAATCATGTGGTGAGCCTCAATGGCCCATTAACAGCAGATATCCCCCTGGAGGGAGGATGGGTCGTGGAAGAGTTAAAGAACACTGCCTCACCTGGTTTTAACAACTGGCTCATTAACAGAAGACATCTGCCCCCTCCTCGCTGGAGTTATGAGGAATGGGTCATGGAAGAGATAAAGAAAAACACCTCCCCAACCGGTTTCAACAGATGAGAATGGAATACATACTTTTGGTTGTTACATCTTGCATTGCAACCCAAGACAAAAATGAATCCCAGTGATTAGCTTTTTTAATATTTCTGGTAGATCTCATTCACAGTATTTCAATTCATAAGTGTTTCAATATTTTCTTCCATAGATATATTTCTCATAAACTCATTTTACTTAGTCAAAAACCATCACAAAAAGACTAATGCTGAATTAAGAAGCAACAGTCTAAATGCAGTAGTTAATAATTTGGAAGAACATAGCAAAATTTTTTGGGGACAAGTGAGAAAGGCTGAAGAACAGACCACTTTCTGTAGTCCATCTGTAATGGAATTTTCTTTCCAAGATGCCTGGTCTGATCATATTAAAGAGATACAGAAAAATTATTATGAATGGAACAAATGGAACAATAAAATGGAGTTTTGTAATTGCAAGCCAAATAGGAGGACTGTTCCCATTTTTTCACTTGGACATCTTCACCATCTCTAAATTGCTTGTATAACACAAGCTTGTATAATTGCTTGTAAGGCAAGCTCAGCATCAAATACCATCTCCGTATGGTTTTTTTTTTTTAGTTATATGGAAAACTCCTATCAGAGCATAACTTCAAAAATGTGGAAATATTAATATATAAAGTTTGGAAGTGTATCTGGTTGTTACTAAATGAAACTAAAAAAATACCGATAGTATTATCTGTAAGAATTTGTGGTTCTATTCTCCAATTTTAAAATAACTTAAAGTGAAAATACAAAGTTAATGTTTTCTTTGGTGGATTATGTTCAAATTACCCCAGAGCTATGTTTGTACATAAGGAACTTTAAAACAAACCAGCAAACTCAACCAATGCAACATAAGCTGATGTAACTACAAATACTGCTTCCTAAAAATAGGACTTGATGGGCTCCAAAACTGCTAAAGAAATGTCACATTACTGTTGTATGAAATATCTCAACAGTGATACTGTTGGTTTTAAGTATAAATTATTTGAATTTGAGTTAAATTTAGCAATAACATTTTGCTGAGAAAGAAATTTATTGAAACATAGCATTTGGTTGGCATGTTTCACTATCAAGTGTACATTGTGGTTAAAAAATGGGCACATGATCTAAAGCAGGTATTTACAATAAAGATGAATGCAGATTTGAGATGATATCTGAAGATTTTAAAATTAACTTGTTTTTTTTCCTCAAAAAATGGATTTTTTCCTTTTAAAGTATACACTCACATGATTAGCACTTCAAATTCCTGGTGAAAACCATTAGAGGGATGACGAAGGTTTGCTTAGTATTTTAATCTACTTACACTGCCAAGTGCATTTTGAAGATTAGAGTGCTATGCTGAGTCACAAACATCACAATTTCCTGCAGCTGCTGGAGCCAATATGTGCTGATCTGTTTTCATTTTTCTGTGGACTTCAGTCCGAGGGTTAGCCCTCTGCTCTGGTGGTTTCTTAGCTCCTAGCTGTGGACTTGGCAGGAGTAAGTCTCGTGTTACGGGTGACAGTCCAAATTCTGTCCCTGTCTAGGAGATCCACATCACCTATTCAAAGACTTCTGCTGAGGAATGCCTTCTGACTTGTGCTTGGAAAAATATTATGATTCCAGGTATTGTTGTTTCAAATTAATATTTCAGGTTTTGCCAAGTAAATCACCGGATTTCAGGGGGAAAAAAGGCAACTCATTCCACAGTGATTCTATTACCTTTCCATGAAGTGTGATTTATGTGTAACATGAAATATGCATAATTATTTGCAGTGGATTTTACTGAATGACACTGACAACATAAAACTTAAGGAAATGATGCTTTTATGCTGTTGTTGATCACAATAATCCAGTGAAATACAAGCCATCTTAAATAAAAACCAACTTTTTGTACATCTATATTTTAATTTTAGCACAGACAGGAAAACAAGTAAAAAGGTTTCCTTCAAATTTGTGTTTTATTTTCTTTAGAATAGCATATGTATTTCTGCAAGTCAGCTCTATTCCCTATTGTCCAGGAAATGAATCAATTGCTGGAAACCTATTTATTTATCATGTTCTTTATCCCATTTATTTTTGCCTCTTTCAAGTTTGATCAAGCAAAATTAATGGATCCTAACAGCCAGTTATTAGACGACTTTGGCTTGCATTCCATGTTAAATATAAACCCTTGCCCTAAATAAGTTCCTGCATACCTTTTTATTATAGCACTTATTTTCATAGTATACTTCTCTTATGCTTTACCTGACTTGTATGACTTTGTATCCCCTTTCTTCCTCCTATGTCTAGGCCTTCTTCCATGCAGCATTGATTTATTAATGATATGTTGATAAATATAATAATGAATGTTAACTTTGGCAGAGAACTACTCAGTAAAGTCATAGGCTGACACTACGGTTACTACCTAAGTAACAACTAACAGCATACAGTTTTGAAATTGTTCTAAATGAAACTTTAAAATGTTGTGGTGTTTCATTATATAGTGCTATTAAAAAAATTTTGCTGGATATGATACTTTCAGTTTTAATTCTCTTAGCTTTTTCTGTGAATGTGGCAAAACAGAGTTTAACAAACCATTCTGAGAATATTTCTCTGGTATTCTGTGTTGATGACGTTGCCCAGCCAAGAAAACAAAGCTTTAATGACAAATTATTTGGACTGAGTAAGAGTACAGTTCTGAGTATCAGCATCACCATTCTGCTTACCATTTTAACAATGTTCTTTCAGGTAACCCATTAAAAAGATGTCTTTTACAACTTGAGTGCTTTGGAAATGTTGATTTTGTTACGAAGTATTTTCTTTACCACGTATGTTTCAGCAAAGTTGGTCTGTGTACAGCCCAAAACTCAAATCACCTCCTCTTTAGTGTTACGTGCATTTTAACCGGCCATAAAATTGAATAGTATTGTCATGGCTTAAACAAAGTCAAGTAGGTAAATCTAATTTATTATGTCAAAAAGCCCGAAGCCCAAACAAAACCAACCCAAACAACAAAACAACAAATGTCTGGGGAAAAGTAATACAAACTTGGGGCAAAATATTCGTCTCCTCACAACGATGTAGTGGGACGTAAGAGATGAGAAAAAAATGTCCGGTGTGTCTTGAAAAACAAGTGGTCGTCTGGCTTCCGTACACTTTAAAACGAATTTACATGTCACCAGAGGGCGGAGTGAAGGTTTTGGGGTATATTAACTGCGTTTCCGTACTTTGTGGGGGTGCCCAGCACAAAGCCCTCACGGTGCCCGTCCCGCCGCTGCGCTCCTTCGGGGCACCAAGCGTGAGGGAGGCGGGCCTGGGAAAGGGGTGGGGGTTTGGAAATACCGCTCTTTCCAGGGAGATTTGCGCCTAGACGTGGCAGGGCGAGGCGTCCTGCTCTAATTGTCCTGGAACAAGGTGAAATTGGTGTTACAGAGCCTGCGCTGCCTCTGCCCGGGCCCTGAGGGGAGCGGGGCCCGCTGCCCGGCAGGGCCGCGCTGCTGCCCGGAGTGCGGGGCAAGGGCTCGGTGCTGGTGCTGCCGGAGAACAATCTGCCCCCTGGAACTGAGGAAAACAAGGTGTGTGTAGTTTCATTGTCTTTTTGGAAAAAAGCAGTTTTCCAGCTGGGCCTGGGCGGCTGCAGCGCTCTTAGTATCTTGGGCCTGCCCCAAAGTGAGCAGTGTCTTTCCTTGTTTTTTATGTGTTGGGCTTAGTGTCTTGCTTTTCATACGGATTGTTTATGCAATGCCCCATGCAGAGTCTGGAAGTACTAATTGAATATATCCAGGCTGCTTGCCTCTGGGTGTATGATCAGTTTTGTCCTGCCACAGGTCTGTGAGGAAAATACGTTAACACCTGGGATATCTCTGTCAGTGCTGTGGCAATATATGTTTGATCTGAAAAAAAAAACCAAACCAAACTAAATGTGTAGACAACAGTAGAGTGCTTTGAGCTGCAAAATTAGGGAATTCTAATTTATCATTCACTTAAGAATTAGAACAAATACATAAGACATCCACATTTACTGAGGATTTCTTGTAAGATCTCAGTCGTATCTTTCATGTTCATGGTGAAGGCTAACATGAAAAAGAGCTCTAAAAGTACTGTGTTCAGGATATTTGTGTCATCTTAAAAGTGTTGCTGCTTTCTTTCTTTCTTCTGCCTTTTGCAGAAAGTTTTTATCACAATGTAATGTAATTATGGTCTTCTAATGCATTTTTACGGAAAGCTCATGCGTCCTGCCTTCTGCCCTGCAAAAATCCTGTACCTATTGATCGTGTGTCAGGCTGGGTACCCAAAGAAGGAGGAGAACTCCTGTCTGCTCTCTGCAGTCTCTGCTGTTCTGGGATTTTGGGGATGATTCTGTGTTAACGGAGAGGAGACTTAAAGTGTGTTCTGGTGCAAGGCTTCTCTTTGCCTTCTCCTGCCATTCTTAGCCTCCAATAGGAGCTGTTCCAAACCTGGTGCTGCAGAGACATCCTTACTCTAACCTCGAGTGAGATGCAGACATAAAAAATTAGGACATTTTTCCTATGATGAGAGGCGATGTTTTTGTCACTAATATTGACATTAAGGTGTTCAGGCAACAAAACCCCAATATTCATACATTATGCCCCACTGGGATAATATAATTTCTTTTGAAGCTTTATCGTAGGGATACCAAATATTTAATAGCAATGTTAGCATAAGCTGTGTTGAGGAGGAAAAAGTAATACTTTTCAGACGCATTTAAAGGAAGAGAGAGGGTACAAAAAGGAAACAAACCAGCCATCAGGGAAATCAGTTCTCTGGATATAAAGTAGATACTCCCAAAGTGTTGTAAGAGATTAAATATCAGTAGTGCCTGAACTTGCTGACACAGCATCAATCTGTTAATTGCTCGTATTATATTATTTTGGACTGATCCCCTACTTGGTGGTACTAATTATTTCCTTGTTTACACTTGGTATAGGTATTTCACAACTGTAACTACAAACAAGCAGCAGCTTGGAGTGCTCCCTGAACACATCTACTCTTTTGGCAGTGTTGCAAATATGTGCACTGGGAGCTGCAGTTGTGCCTGCTTTGTGCTGGCAGGGCACTGCTGCTCTACAGGGAATTTCGATGGAGCTCTGAGAGCTTCTGGTAACTTAGTCTTGCACTGATATTTTTTGGAAAACAGTATGGTTTTTATTCCATGGCTGTAGCTGTAACTGCAGTGCATCCAGAACAGCACAGTTCAGTTGGATGTCGACTAGGTGGCAGCATGGTGTTTGATACGGGCACAAACCGCTTTTCGGCTCGTTAAAACACCTCTAGTTTTATTCTGTGCCTGTAAAATTTGGGTAAACTTGACTTCTGTTAATCCCTTCAACGCTCAATGTCTCTAGACCAATAGCTAAGAGGATGGTGACTAAATACTGAAGAGTATTCGGATGGAAAGGCTAGGGAGGAGAATTTAATCCAACATATGAACATGCTGTAAGCACAAAACAGTTTTACAGTCTTAATCAGAGTGCTACTGTTTATAGTTTCCTCTTTTAATTTGAGCTGAAATGAGTTAAGATATATTTTGCTAGACATCTTTTGTTTTTGCTTTTATTAGTAATATTTTACTTGTGGTTGAAAAAAATCTTGAGTTATTATTTATAGTCTTACTGTAGTAATGTCCTATAAAAGACAAATACAGTATAATATGTAATTATTTCTGATTATAGAAAGTAAGGATCCTGATAATATATATCTGTGTTAGCCCTACTAACCGAATTATATATGAAAACTTAATCACTCGTTTTTGGAACATGCTGGCTAGCTTGTGAAAGATTATATGTTTTCATCAAAAGAATTCAGATTACTGAAGGCATCCTCTTTTAGTGGGTGCAGAAATGCAGATCTCAAGCAATGCAGTACTTGGGCAAGCAGCTCCAGTCTTTTAAATTTCATCCAGAATTCAACAGGCAGCTAACACAGACTTTGGAGCAACTGACAAAATTCTTTAAAACTTCACCCTTCAATTACATTTGCTGTAGCTCTGTATTTGATGGGAGTAATCTTTACTGCATTGTGACCTCAGAAGCTGATTTGGAGCAGGGCGATAATTGCTTGGAATTCCTGATATCACATCGAAACGAAGTACTGCAGGTTGAATAAAAAAAGGCTCTCAGAGGGACTTTCCCATATGCTTTCTGGGTCATCAGTTTGCTCTTCTCAGGAATGTGTTGTTCAGCTTTCCTTTTTTTTTTTTTTTAATTCACATGTTGAAACAGAGCTGGAAATGTGGAGAAAAAAAGAAGAAGAAAAAGCATTAAAAAATTCACCTAAAACCTTCTAGGAAATTGGGAAAAGCAAAGCAGCCAACCAAGAGCCATTGCTTCTTGACAAAGAAAATCTGAGGGTTCTAGTGGCTGAGAGTTTTTTGTTTAATGCCTTTCCCACAATTCTGTTAAAGTCTGGAACCTTAAAAAGCATTATGTCATCCAGCAGATTGTTGCAGATTACTGCTATCTGATGATGGTTTTGTCAGCAAAGATTCCAAAGCAGGTTTTTAAGGACAATTGTTTTGCTGTGTTATGGGGCCAGTGTTGGTCTCCTACCCCAAAAGGACGCAATGCTTTCCTAGGCTTTGAGAAAGGTAACTTTAGAGCAAGTGTACAGCTTCCATGCTTAAAATCTTTATACTTATGTAAAAGTTAAACAAATGCCATTGATTTTAGGCCAGAAACTGCTAGTACCAGAGATCAGGACATTTTGATGGGACTAGGGCTACTTTATCTTTGGAAAACAAGAAACACATGCATGTTCACAAATCTTTTCCTTGGACAGCCTGTGCTGAATTGTAGGGTATCTCTTATAGGGAGTACATCTGTTATTTTAAGTCTTCAGCTGCTACAGTGGCAAAAAACATCATCTTTGCTTTCTTTACTAAAAGGCTTTGTAATTTATACCCTGTCTATTTCAGAATTTCTGTCATGAGTTCTCTGGATGAATCTGTCCTGTGCTGTTAAGGTAAACTAATAAAAATATAAACTCAAAATATCGGGAAGAACATGGAAAAGGGTAGATAGAACTACTTATTGAGAGTAGGTGCAGCAAAGTAGTATTAATACACCAGTAAAAGGCTGGAGAATGTTCTGCAGAAAAGCCCTGAAGAAACAGTCTGGTCTGCAAAGGTGTACTGTCCCAGCATAAATCACACACTGGTGGTCATGTTGTACTTGACTCTTACAGGATAAAAAGCAACATACAATCCAAATTTGTGCTCAGGGCAGATTTAAAAATCCTGTAGTTGCAAACTCAAGGAAGAGAATGACTGTTCACTTCAATTCAGTAAAAGAGAATTTTAACTGGATTTTTGTTTGTTATTGATGAGAGGTGAGGTATAAAGACCCTTTACCTGACCTGGGACAGGTGTTCTTCCACTGTGTGTGCTTATATAATGTATGAATAAAAGAAAATTCTATGGAAATTTAGTATAAAACAGTACTTATAATAAAATTAGTATAAAGCAGTCTTTTAAAATAAGAACTTTGCATTGACAATGCTACCTGATCTACTGTAGAATTTTTAAAAATCATATAACCCTCTGCATTCAAAAGCCACAAGTCTGCCTTGTCCCTCCTTCAAATGATTTTTTATTTTATATGATCGGTCTACAAGAATTCACATATTAGATTTTTATTGTTTCTGGTTTTGAATCTTTTTAAAGAGTCTTTTTAAAGAGTTTTTGATGTTCTATTTTTAAGAAGAACGTAATTGTTTGTAAATGAACACTGGTGTATTGATCTTAGCTTTTAGAACAAATTGTCTTATAAGATTGTCAATGTATTTTTGAAAACTGAGAAGTTTGGGGATATTTTGAAAAGTGATTAACTTCTGAAGTTTTTGAGGACTGCAAAGGAAATACTTTTTTGTCTTGTATGATTCTATAATGATTTGTAGATCATCATAATTGCAGATGACAATGAGTAAATGCAGTGATATTTTTAATAAAACTGTAGAAAGGCATCTTTAAAATACATGTTGCATGGCAGATCCCCTTTTAGGAAGGCAGAATTTTTGTTAAATAGCCCTGTGTTGTATACAGAGATGTAATTTCTGGAATTGCTAGAGGTATCACTGCCATTCTTGCGAAACCTTTAGCTTGTTTGCTTTCATTTGTATGTGTGAATGGGGCTGCTCTCAACTAAAATCCGAAAGAACTGCCAAAAGACACGACCTCAAAGGAAACAAACCAGAGAATTAACCCAGCACAGCTCACTGAAGAGGTGTGTTACACCCCGTGATCTGGAGTGTGCTCCTCATGACACCACTTTTAGCCCTCTGGATCCCCAAACCAGCTCCCAGCGTGGTGACTCTTTCACAGCTCAAATGAGTTGCACTTCTGGAGCTGTACAGATGGACTCTGGGTGGGCAAATCCAGTGAGCTGGTTGGGTTTGGGTGATGTCTGGTGCACACAATTTGCTGCTTTTCCTAACAAGGGTGGTATCATTCTTGCAGGAAGATGTGGGATGCAGGAGAAAATGAAAAATAACATCTATCAGTCTCGAAATTGAAGGATCAAACTTCAGGCAAGATCAAGCAGAATTGCATTAAATATTTTTCAGCCTGTAAAAGTTTAAAAATATATAACCCTACCTACAGAAGATCTCTGGATTTAAAGTAGAAAAAAAAAAGCACCAATAGTGATAGGGAGAAAGCTGCCTTCAAAAATTATTATTTTTTAAATCAAATTGAGCCCAGGAAATTTAAGACCTAGTAAAATACATGTCAGACTACCTAAAGCTTTACATACAGGTTCTTAGCAATGGTTCTTAAAAAATGTAGCTTACTCTAGATGTCTTTTCTGTAGTTGCCCTTACAGAGGCCTTGTACCCACTTGTTTCACAGTCTACATTTTATGGCACTGGAAGCCAATAGGCTTTCTTATAATTTAGGAATCCCACCTTGTGGAACGATGACAGGAAAGGATTGCCTCCACACGCTTAGCTGTGCCGGAAAAAGAGGAACTTT
>VYZR01070181.1:2152-15010 GCA_013400675.1 Oxylabes madagascariensis
TTATATCTCAGTACTTGAATTAAACAGGAGGAATGGTTAGCAGTTGAATTGCCTGGCTCTGGCAAAACTTTGAGGGGAACAGCAAAACAGTCATTTGCATAGATGTAAAACACTTCAGAGGGCTGAGTGACTGAAGGAAAAATGAAAATAAGTATATTCACCATGAAACAAGGCAATTTGAATCCAGAGTACTTTTTATAACCATCTACAGAGTATTTAATGGGTATTAAATTGTAGCTTGTCTAGCGTAAGCATAACTCTTCAATTCTGTCATGGGTGTCTAACCACAGAAAAAAGGAAAAACATAAGTGTCCTCGTAAAGTTGAACCCTGTGGGTTTGGATTAGGAAAGTGACATGATTTTTTATTTTTTTTTTTTTTTTTAAGATCAAAAGTTCAGTCTGGTTTCTTTTGCAGATTCCCATGCCCCTGCCCTGCCAGGCTTTGACTGAAAGGGGCAGCAGAAATATCAAAATGTCTCATATATTCCTGTTCTTGCAATATTTCTGGCCCAACCAAGCCCAGAATATTACTACTTTCCTGACCACTGGCTTACTGAGATTTGTTCTTCCAGGATGGTTATTTAACAGGTATGAATGCCATATCCAGCCATGCAGTGTTTACTTCCTCTTTCGATCCTCTTCCCCAGAGATTGTTGTCATTTTCACAGGGGCATGTATGCTTAAGGTAGGGCAGCGCTTCATCAGCCTCCCTGAACCACACACAAGGCAGCTATTTTATTGCAGTGATGGGCAAAAGGTTTCTTCCCACCTCTTTTTGTGCAGCCACACATTATACATCCACTAATGTGGAGAAGAGCTGCAGACATGGATCAAAGCTGCTAATAGAATCATGGAATAAACAAGGCTTAATAGGCTAACTACTTCAAATGTGATTAAAGTTACAAGAAACCAATCCTTCTCCTTAACCAGGCCTGGCAGTTCCAGGTTAAAAACTGATCTTGTGAGGTTAGATGCTCTTCTTCCACATTAGTCTTGTTTCTGTGTTTTTCCCCTGTTCCCACAAGCTGCAATTTGCACATTTCCCGGCAGAGCCCTGCCAAGCCATCAAACAGACAAGCTGGCAACTTTAGGGATTGAGCAGCAGTTTCAAGCAGAAGAGAAAGAGCCAGTCAAATGCTCAGCTTCCTTCCCCCTCCAAGTAAGCCTCTGCCACAGTTCTGTAGGTCCCTGCATTTTTATTCACCTTTCACAACCAGTAATTTATCAAGTCTACTTCTCCCTATCGCTTGCAGGCCTGTATATTTTATAGCTTTAAAACACAGAAGACACTAAACTTAGACTGTTCCCTTGCAGCAGACACTGTATGTAATCACAACTTTCTGCATGATCATCTTTGAAGCTATTTCACATATTAAAAATATGAAAAAAGTTACTTTTTCGTGTTAATTGAGAGTTATTTTGACCCAGGATCAGCCAAATGTAAGAGAAATTAACTACCATAGCAACAGATCACATAGATGTTCATATTGTGTCATATCTGTAAAATATTCTGTGGGATTGTTATGTATTTGTAATCTGTCAGCAGTAAGTTCAAGACAGGAACAGACTTGCAACTGATGCCACCTGGAATACCATGAGATTAAATTGCTAAAGAGAAAAAAAGGTAGTATTTAGGAGACCTGTTGCAACACCTGATGGATATTTAGAGCATCAATCATATCAGTGAAGCTAAAACCATTTTCAAGGCCTGTAGAACCTAGCAAGGGACAGCTTTCCTAAAAGGAAGGGTTAATAACCAGAAGAAACCTACGCTGAGGTCTGTGTAATCAAAAACACCACAGAGAAGGTACAGAGGGATTGAGCTTGCCCCAACACCAGAGCTGGGAGACTCAAATGAAATTAGCAGGCGGTAGGTTTAGAACGAAACAAGCAAACAAACAAACAAACAAACAACAACAAAAAACACCACCTTTTTTAACCCATCACACCATGGAAATTCATTACCACAGGATGTTGCTGTTGCCAAAGGCTTGAAGAGCTCAAAGAAGTGATTAAACAAGATAACAGGAGAAAAGTTAACAAAGGGCTTCCAAGCACAGAGGCATGGTTGCAGTTGCAGGACAACCCTGAGCCATGGGAGGCAGGGGGAACAGAAATACGTGGCTATCCCTTACCTGTTCCTGTATCCTTCCTGACATGTCTGTCCTCAGCTACCTCCAGAGATAGGACACTGCTCTGTGGAGCCCTCTGGTCCACACCAGACAGCCATTCTTACACACCAGTATTGACTGGCAGCCAAAGTGCCAGATCTAGCCAGGAAAGCGCTTCCACCTGGCCTGCTCTCTTTTCCCAGGAGAGTCCAGGGAAAGCTGCTCAAGAAGCAGGTGCCACCCAGATGGCTCAGCTACTCTCACTCGCAGCCCAGCACAGAGATGAAGGGTGGTGGCTGCTGGCATGCAGTCTCTGCCAGGCTGACACACAGCTCCCCCAACTCCCTCAAAGCAGCAGCCATCCGGCTGCTAGGCTCCCATCCCATCTCCACCTCCTTCAGGGGAAAAGGAAGCACCTCAAAGGGTTTGCTCAAGGCAGGATTGGGAGAAGCATTTAATGTGTATGGGAAAGGAAAGGAAAGATACTTTGGCCAGACCAGTTTGAGCACTTACAGTGTGAGGGAATGCAGGGGACAGGTGTCCCTTCCCTGAAGTGAACACTGCAGCATTTTCAGCTTCATCGTCCACTGAAAGATGTCATAAACCCAAAATATAGATCTAAAATCTTTGGCATCTCTTTTCTACTCTGCTAGTAAATCCACTGAAGGCAATGGGAGCTCTGTTGTCAGCTGCCAGGGCATAGGATCAGACAAAAAATGAAAGACTGGTGGTAAAGGTTTTTTCCCCTCTATTTATTATATTTTTTCCTCCTTGTGTTCCAGGGCAGAATTACATGGAAAATATGTATTAATCTGCTTTATTCATTGAAATAAAATCTCTACTCCAGCTCCCAAATATAGCCACCTAATGTCCTTATTCAACATAGAAACTATGATTCTGAGGTCTTCGAAAGACAGAAGCCATAAGGTATATTGGAGTATATAGAATTTTGTAAGATGGTGTTAATATTCAAGGAACATCAGCAGCACGAGTTCGTCATCAAGTATTCCAAAACCTGACCAATGTTCATTTATGAATGCATGTATAATGTATGTTGTATAATGTTGTATAATGTATGAATGTTGTATGATGTAGTTGCAAGTTCATGGATTATGTACCTGTAAAGAAATCCGTGAAAGCTTAAACAAGAAGCTGTCATCTCATCACCCTTGAAAAGCTGAGCCAGCAGAGAAAGGTATTTTGCTAATGGAGCTCTGGTTCTATTTTTACTTTGTACCTAATGATTTTCCTTCTACCTTTTAGTTAATTCAGCTGCTTTGCAATTTAAAAATAAGTATAATGCAACAGAATAAAATGTCTTGTGTTTCTGGTGATCCCTTTGAGAAAAATGGATCAGGACTTTCCTTACAGCCTGCCTCCAGACATTATTGCCTTTTTAAGAAGTTGCAGTTGTTTTATCTTGTCTGCTCTGGTTTCACAAGATCAAGTATCTTTATTCGGACAGCAGAAATTATGCAATTGTGAATAACTTAATGATGGACAACATACATTTTGGACACATACGCGTAAATAATTTAATTTTCAGCAAACACCACACTATCTCCTCCAGAAAAAATAAAAAATAAAAAAACAAAAAAAGTAATGATGAAAAGGACACACACATCCCTTTTTCTTGAGCAGAAAACCCTTATGTTCTTAAAACATTAAACATGTCAGCTCTTTAAAATACAGCCAGATGTATAAATCACTGAACAATGGGAGGCTCTTAAAGAACCTGAAATGTATCAACATTTGCTGCCAAGGATATGTCTTCTTTCAAAACTCTTCAAACCACATTTTTTACTTTTTTCCTCTCCATTTTCCCATTTTCTTCTCAATATCTGATGAATAATGTTCCTGATTCCTGTCCCTGTAGAAGGCAACAAAGAGCTTCACTGCTGGTCATATGGTTTGTTTGTCACCCTAATGAAATACTTTAGCCAATTATTCCATCCCCTGGCTATCAGGTGCTGGTGAGGCCCCAGGAGCCACCCTGAAGCTCTGAGCTGACCCATCACCCCTCTGAACATGCTGCTGCTGCCCAGCCATGGGTGCACTTCCCCAGCCAGCTGTTCTGGTGGTCAGGCTGCACTCCAAATCCTTGGTTATGCTGTCTTCTCAGCCCACATGTCTCCCAGCAAAATGTGGAGGAAAAGCAGGCAAGAAAGATAGATCTGTACTCATTCAAAGCATCATACAATGTTTTGAAAGCAGTTTGTCCTTATTTTTTCCTCCTTCTCTAAGGCAGTTGTCAGTATACTGGGCTTTTAGAAATCTTGAATCAACAAACCAGTTTTGCTTTGGAGGAATAGAAACATTGACTTAGCAAAAGTGCAAAATCATACATAAAATAAAGACAGACGTAGAAACCATTTTCAGGTTCTATACTTTCCTTGTTCTGCAGGAGGCATTGTTAGAAAGCCTGAAATGTTTGAGTATGTGGTAGTTCAAGCTGCATTCTGCCACATACCAAGTATTTATTCTTGCCCATATTTCTTCTCCTTTATCTATAGGGCTATATCTACAAATGTCTGTGTGTATTTGTGTGCAAGCATGTCAGAATAGGGGAGAGCAGCCTTTGCTCTGGCAGTGTGGCAGCTTCCAGCATGCCATCTGCATTATGGCTTGCAGCGCAGACCGTGCCCACAGGCTGACAGGTTCCATCCTGTACCTCTTCATTATAATGAACCCCTGACAGCACCGAGAAATGCTCAGGCAGCAGGAGTAGCCACAGGAGTCCACATCCCAGCTGCATAAATCAGGGCTATCACTCATCAGGTAAAGGCTTAGACTGTCAACTTGGGGAGATTTTGAGGAAAATAAAGCGGAGCCCTAAATAGCAGGTAAAGAAAAACCTGACAGTGCTGGGCTGTGTGAGCTGTGCTCCCTGGATACATTCAGCTGGATGCAGGTATGAAAGCATGCATGGATGCTGACCAATATACACCTCTACATTACCCAAATGCCTCCCAGCAGCAGAGCCTTGTTATTGAACAGCAAGCCAAAGGCCCCGTGACAAATAACTCTCTATCACATCTGAAGCCTCGCTCAGATCTTGGAGCTGAGAAGGTCTAACTAAGTCTGAGTGCAAGAAAGCAGGGAGGGTGGAATAGCATCTACCAGAAGAAAAACTGAAAGAATTGGGTGGGGAAAACCAGGAAGGCCTTTGGCTTCACCAGTCTTTTTCCAGATCTGAAACTGTCTGGGAGAGCTCTTCCCACATTTCCACAGGAAGAAAGGGTTTTTTTCCTGCAGACTTAGTATGTTGTGGATACAACCACTCCCTCAAGTGACTCAGACTTTCACATGTCATACAGCTTATATGTTTTCAAATTCAGGGTCTAAAACACGTTTAGAAACTTCAGGGCCTGGGAAAAAAAAAAAAAAAGTCCTGGAAATGCAAACAAGAAAAGTTAATGTTGGAAGGGCTGGTTTTTGCCTTGGGTCTGATAGGAAGAAGTTGGAGGAGAAAAAAAGGGAGTTTTTAATGTGAAATACTCTGTCTCAGAATTAAGAATAGAAGAATGTTTAAAGTAATGTTTACGATGATACTAGAATTTTTCCCTAAATGGATATTTTTTCTGTACATCTCCTTCCATCCCCTCACCCTCCATAATTTCCAAGGAAAATATTTGCTTTTCAAACTTGCAGCATTTCCAAAATTTATACCTCTGTAGTGAGGTTAGGGCTGGGGATAGGACTGGGGCAAAGATCTAGGCTAGTAAGTTAGGATAAAATATGGCATGCTGTAAAATGCCATTTATAAAATAGAAACTTGAGTCTAAGTTTCTGGCTGTTACAGACATGAGATTCTGAAAAGATTTGAGGAATGGTTTATTCCTGGAAACCTGTGAGGTTGACAGCATGGTCAAGTGTGGATGACCTGACTAATTCTGAAGCTCACAAGCATCTTTCTGTAATTAGCAGTCTAATGGTTCCTCGCCACTCAGAGAAAAAGGATATGCTATAGTTTTAAAATTAGGCCAGAGTGTGTCAAAAAGTTGCTGGACCCAGGCAAGGATCAGAGGAGGCAATGTCTGGGCTCAGGCAGACAGAAATCCTCTATTGAGGAAGAATGCCCATGTTCATCTTTGCCTCTGGAATTGAGCTTTCCCTATCTGTATTACAGAGTTTCAAACTCACTGGATTTCTCTTTGCAAGCCATGAGTTCTTGTTTCATGTAGAAGTCACCACCAGTCTTGCTTTCTCTTTTCAAGATTTAATTGTTACTTCCTATCATAAGGATGTATCAATAGGTAGCAAATATACTAAGTGTGCAGGGAAACACCACCTTCAGCATTCTGTACAAACGCTATCATTCAAAAGCAAGGTACCTATATACATTTATTTTATATATTAATAGTTTCTAAATTACTAGGTATTTTTAACTAATTAAATCAGCAGGCATTTTTGTTCCTAAAGAAATAAAGTTTCATTTTCATAAAGACAAATATTTAAAATTTGCCACAAATTTCGGGGGTTTTCTATCCTCTAAGGAAAAATAAAGCCCTCTGACATTTCTCTTTTCCTTAAAGAGAGATTTAGATGTTCTGCCTTTCTTTCAGCCATATTTGCATAACTCAAGTTGACCTGTGATAGCTGTCTGTGTTCTCACAGTAAACATGTTTCAAAACAACAGAGAAAGGTTCTTTAGCCCAGGATATGATCCCACATCCAGCTTCTTTCACCCGCAGATACAAATTTGTTAGGTGCCTATTTGCCCTCCGTAAATAACAAGAAGGCTAATTATGGTTCACTACCAGGTGTGATTCAGAAAAGCCTTTCCCAACATAACTCCCTCTAAGGACACAGCTGACTTCAAGAAAGTGTTTTTGGAAACTCAATTAGGAGCATGTCTCGTGTTTTTATAGTGAGGTCAGACCTTGGAAAAAATTGTATTCATGCAATTTTACACCGAGCCTACATGATTTTATATAGTGTAACAATTGTGTTGCTTCTTAGGTTCATCTAGATTATAACCACAAGCTGAAAACAGCAACGAAAAGCTGGCACAGAATAAATTAATTGAGGGTAGGAATTAGCAAGTTGCAGTGCTTATTGCATAGGCATTTATTTGTAGCTTCCTCACACATTTCTTCCTCCAGAGGCAAAATTATACAATGTTCGTCCTTACAGTACTGCACAGTTTGCTTTTCACTTTGCACCATGAATTTTTCATGAATATCAACTTCTTGTACCTGCTCACACCTACAGATCTGTGGCTCCAAAGTATCTAGAAAGATTTGACAACAGTAAGTTAAACTCTGTTAGCATCCATGCAGCCCCAGAAATTTGCTCTGGGAAGACCCACGTTGGCACTGAGCTGAGCAGTATCTCAGTTACACCCTCAGATAACTCAGGGTAAAGGCTAAGAACAACTCCTTGGTGCACACACAATTTTACAATTTGCACACAATTACAATACCTACAGTTTTCACCATTATTTGCTTAGGTACTGGAATTGTGTTGTGGATTATCTGCTCAAAATACCTATGCAAACACATCTCAGCCTTCACCAGGTCTCCTCTGTTTTCCATTACAGCTCAGGAAATAGCTGGGAAAGGAAACTTCATTTCAAATATTTGTACTAATATAAAGCTAATTTCTCAGTGAAGGTTTCTACAAATCTTTCATGATTATTTCACACAAATCCATGCAGGTTCAAGTTCCCCCAAAAATCCACAGAATAAAATTCTTACTACCTCATTCACCCTCAACAAATTTGAGCTGAGCTGTAATCTGACTGAAGATATTATCCATTCCAGGAGAGAATTTAATCTCTGAGTTTATAATTCACAATTCTCAGTGGGAATAGTTACATAAATCACACTAGTTTGCTTTCATTCCTTATTGCACCATATAGCAGTGTGACCATAGCAGAGTGAAATCTTCATGTTACAGATACGGATTTCAAAATTTCTTCTCTATTGACTTATTACGTTGGCCACCAAAAGCGGGAAACAATATGATACAATTAAAAAACATAATGTACATATTTAACTGACAAAAACCCCAACCAAACAAATTGGAATGTCCTAAATGTAACAACAGAAAAGTTATACAACAAATACACTGTGTCTTTAAACTATGCTGACTGGATGCTTGAAAATATGTACCAAGGATGAGACCTATTGATTATTCAGTATGACTGCATCAGTAGAAGAAGGGAAGTACAACTGAGTCCAGGAAAAAATGCACAGATCTCTGTACCTTTAAAGAGTTTGGCAACTAGTTACAGCTCTGGATCCATCCAAATATCCTTTTGTTGAACACAACCTATGTGTTTCTACCTAATTCATAGGGGTCTTGAACTCCCACTAAACCAAACCAACCTCACAAACACATGCCTGCTCTTCATGAAACAACTCTGAAATATTACAGGAGCCATCAGGAATGGCATCCTGATGGGTTCTAGTCAAGATTCATTTTGGCAAAAGATTTCTAGCAGCATGCTGCAGGTTTAAATTTCCCTGGATATCTGCCCTGGTCTCCTTGGAGCTGAGCCTAAATGTCTAACTACAACCAGGTACAGAGAATGAATTTGCTTTTTCTGGCCCAGAAGGCTCTCACTGGGTAGGGGAGGAGCAGGGAGTTGGTGAGCCCCAGGGGTAGTCTCAGAAGCAGAGTCCTTTCCAGGGCTAGCCTTGCCAACCTCAGGTGCTGAAATATTTTTGGGATGTGGGTTTAGTTTTCCTGTTGGCTCATAGGAGAGGTCTAAGAGGCACAGATGTTTCATTGGCCTGCCAGTCTGTTCCCGTCCTTCACACTGCCTGGCACTGTGTGCATCCATTTAAACCATGGAAAGAGCACGTATATCATTAGGCTTGAGCCAGGAGCTGCAGTTTATCGACAGTTTACATCGGTACCAATTACTAGACTGGGAAAGGCAATGGAAAATCAGACCTTTCACTGAAATACTCAGGTGGCACAGGTAGTGCACACTAAGTGTTCTGAAGCTGCTTCTGTCTGTCTGCTGGCTTGCAGAAGGATCCACAAGCCCACTCCCTCATTTCAGTACGTCAACAAACTTCTCATAGCGTCAACTGGACTTTATGGATGGTATTTATTTTCATAATGCTGGGTGAAAACCAGGAAAAATACATGTTTCCTCAGAGGAAGCGCATGCATCTGAGTTACAAAAACAACCTATTTTTCTTGGGGGAAAAAAAAGAAAGATAGAAAAATAAAAAATCTTAGGAAGTGGATTGATATAAAAAAATAATTTGAGAATGAAATGTTGAGGGATACTGGAGTCATCAGCAAAACTAACAGCTTTAATGTCTTGGACTTGAGCCCTTCCTCAGCACAGATCCTCATCCTGACAGGCCATACTGCTGTTCTTCTCAAAGAATATAAAACTCAAAGGAAAGGGCTACTGCAGCTATGCTTGAAGAAAATTAATCTTCTGTGGTGCTTCACTGCACCACAGTACACGATAACTTTACCTATTAGCAAATACAGTACCGTGCTAATGACAAGCCAGACCTGCAACATGAATAGGAGCCACTTATTTTTTGAGGGAGAATAATACTTTTTTCGCCTCCTCTTTTTTTCCTTTTCCCTTCTAACCTCCTGTGTGCTCTACTCTAATGAAAGGTCAGAGGTTAGGACTTTATTTTCCTCCAGACCATGAATGCAAAATAGTGCCAGCATGACCCCTGTTCAATGACCCCTGTGTGTTCTGAAGCCACTGAAAAATGAAAACAAATGTTAATCTGAAGCCTGACTCAGACTCTCTTTGCTGGTCTATACTTACAGAGCACATTAGGGCCACTTACAAAATGAGGGTGAGGGGTGACCTCTGGCCCTGCTCCGTTTTCAGATGGCCGTGCTCCATTTGCTGGGGCCTGGTGCTGCTGCCGGCCTTGAGCGTGGGGCTCCTGCTCCTTCTCCCGGGGTGCCCACAGCATCCCAAATGCAGCTTACATAAGCCAGAGCAATCGCCAGCACACATCAATGGCAACGCTCCAATTTAAGAGTAGATGGCTGGAGTAGGTGTTATTAGTACCCTGTGTCAAGCTGTGATTGCTCACATATGGCTACAGGCTGAATAGCACTTTTGATTCAGGACAGAGAAAGAAAAAGTCGGTGGTAAGGAGGAGAAAAAAAAAAAAAGAAGAAGATGAAACAGTCTCGAATTTACCATTTTCTGGTTTGAGGTGGTTGGATTAGAAATCCTCCTCTGGATTCCTAGGTGGTCCTGATCCTAAAGTCCTAGTCCTATGACATTGAAGCCACTTATTCAATAGCAAAATAGTTGCTTGCAAAAGGCTTCCGATGAATAACACATTCTTCTTGGTAGTATGACAAAAGCCAAAGAAATATTTTCTCTATAAAATTATTTTTAAACAAGGGTGAGGTTCTTGCATTTTATCTCATCATTCTGAGACAGACATATTTAATTCCTTTATTTTTCTTTACCGTTTTCTCAGTTCAGTGTCTCTAATGCAAATAAGAACCAGAGGTTTAAGTCTGCATTGTTTAGATCTGAAGATTACTGTTGGCCTTCAAATGCGATCTGTGTGAAGACTTTTAGAGAGTTTGCCTTTTTTAATCCTTTTTCTGGAAAAATCTTCTGAAGTAAAACTCATACATGTCACATTAGTTTCTATTTGAATATTTCTTGCTGCAGAATGGCCTAAAAAGCATGTATTGTGCATATAGAGTGTTGTGCAAGGAAAAAAGAAGAAATGAGATATAGTTAGCTCTAGTAGAACTTGCAAAGTGAAATGAACAATTACATTAAATTTAAAACAGTCGGGTCTCAAAACAGAAAAAAAACCATTGAACACTTTGCTTGGGATGGGCTGAACATATTTCTAGGCTTAAAGGTACAGGAAGCCCTGGTATACTAATGTATTATAATTTCCTACTTCTACACTTAAAAGTGATGTGCAATTTTCTCTGCTTCAACAGGGCTCTTCAAGTGAAAAGTCTGAGCACTAGGGGTCAGAAATCACTAGATATTCTCTTGCATTAAACAGCAGTTGTTCACAAATTTCCTGCATAGTTCACGTGCAATTAGTTTTGACTCATTTTAAAGAGTATGATTTCATATCTGGTTTTGGGGACATCACCACGCATTGTACTTGAAACAGTAAAACTAATGTTCGCCCAATGCAGCCTTTGCCAACCTTTGTTACAGGCTTCAAGTAAAACTAAGTCAAATGATAATGCCAACAGGTAGTGGTTAAAATTTTTTCGAAAATAACCAAAAAATCATACATTGTTATTATTCATTATTTTTACATCAGTTAGATGGGTCTCATCAGTTAGATGAGTTATTCAGAAGGCCAAGTCTTTTAAGCTGTGATGGATACATGAATTGGCTGGTACTACAAAGCCAACATTTACTGTAAGTTCTTAATATACTGTCAGCAGATACTCAAGAACAGGACAGTGCAAGTTCTTAATGGTGATGACCATAAGTGGGTAGATTCAGTGTAGTTGTATATTTATCTTTAAGCTATAACAATTGGTTAGTCTGAGGAGGAAAAACCTGACGTAAGGGAAGAAAGGGAAGAAAACTATCACATCTATAGGAACTGTGGATCACCAGCACTGCTGGAAGACAAACCATTTCCATTTAAGGATGTAAAACTTAACATGTCTTTGAGTTCCCCAGCTTGCTGTCTTTAGTCATATTTCAAAATCCATCAGTACTTTTCCACAGGTATAGCTTAACAGTGGCTCTTCCAAACAACGTTAGTCTCGAAAATTCCCCTCCTATATGAATCCCTGAATTCTGAGTGGACTCACCCAGAAATTCAGGAGCTGAACTGAATGCTGGCAGGCAAATGTGTGAAGGATTTACTTTTTTCTGTAAAATCCTAAATATTGAAGTATTCAATTTAACATATCTTGCTTTAGGCTGTTAGTTCATAGATGTAATTTTGAAAGGGTGGTAGGATGTCAAGTGGCATTTTGCAGAGCTGTATGGGAGAAAAATCTCTTCCCTTGAGTGCTTCATGTCTAAATTATGGAATCCTTTAAAACCTGTTTCATTCTGACTTGATTCTGATTTTTGCATGTCCCCTTTTTCTTTTACCTTTGTTTTCCTTTTGGGTATCCATAAAGCAAAAGGCCTTGCACAGACATAGCCTTATTCTTGTTATCTTCAAAGTCTTCCCTAGATTTTAAGCCTGGATAGCAACTATTTGTATAATCTGTATAAGTTATCTATATATTTATGTAACTTTTGTAAGTATTTCTGTAACTACACTTGAGGATACATACCATTATAATAATATAAAGCTTCATTAACATCACAAAAGAATGTAAAACCATATAAAAATGTGGGTCCTTTATTCCAAGACATCTTCCGTTGTGGTTTTGGATGGAAGGACAGTGCAAGGAGAGCTAAATGTGAAAGGGGGGGGTCTTCCCTTTCCCCCCCAAAAATAGTGACTTTAATTAGCAGGTGGTGCTTTCTTTATATATGGAGATAAAAATATTGAATGCTTAAAATATCTCTTTTCTGTGAATATTCTCTTCTGTTTAATCTAGTCTGAATGGAGTTTGATGTTCTTTCCTTGGATAAGAATCTTAATAGGAATCTGAATTGCCTCTTCAGCAAATGCTATAAAAAAATTGTACTACTCAGTCTTACTCTTTCTCAGGGCCAATTTTTTAATTTGAGTCCAGAAAGCCTTTTCAAGGGGCTACTATCTGAAGGGATTCCTACAGATTGCTTGTCACCTTCTGTCCTAGTCAGGCTTCCCTATAGAAGCCACACACAGAAGCAAC
>VYZR01070204.1:3223-22006 GCA_013400675.1 Oxylabes madagascariensis
CCTCCATGACTGTGGGGTGCCGAGGGCGTCCCTGCCTGGGCACAAACAGTGCCCTGCACTTGTGCTGCCCACCCCTCGCTCCTGCTGCCCCAAATCCCTGTGGGAAAGCAGCACTGGCCTGGCTCGCACTGCTTCCAGGCTGGGGGTTCTGCTGATTTGGATCAAATCCAGTGAGTCCCTCAGTCAGGTCTCCCATGGGGAAGGTGCTGGGCTGCCCCTGGCACATCCCTGCCCGCAGCCGACAGCATCACTGGGGGGAACCACTTAAGGACTAATCAGGGTTTTCATATTGATCAGTGTTCCAAAGAGAGATGTGAGGTCTATCCCGCCTGTGCAATTTGACTTAGGCTGTAGGAAAAACCTGCTTAGGATCAAGGAACAGTGCTTGAGAGGGGGTGATGTATCTGGGTTTGATTTTTCATTTGCTGGTGAAGCAGACCAGGTTGTTTTCAGCTTTGTATAAAGCTAATAAAGAAGCCTTTGTATCTTGGGCAGCGGGTACTTGCAACATAAACATTACTTTTAAATATCCAGCTTTGTGTCTGAACCCTTCCCCCAAAAAACCCCAGGAGTTTCTGTCTGTCTCCCTCATCCCTCAGGAGTGCTTAAGTTGCTAGGCCAATGCTGTAAACATGTGGAAGCACTTAACCATGACCATATACTTCCATATATGTCTGTACTGGTCTGTAAGATCTTACCCCCATCTTGGTGGGCAGATTTTGTCAGAATCAGTAATTTTTGTCAGGCTGTCTCCCAGTCAAGTCTACACCTGCAGCATGGCACTAGCACAGGTTGGGTTTGTTCCCTGTCCTTGGTCCATCAGGACATCTCAGCACCGCTGCCTTTTACCAGGCAATCTGCACACCTTCCTGTAGAGCTAATGATTACTGGTGGCAGCTTTTTTTTTCGTTTTTGGCTGAACTTCCTTCCTTCACCTCAGCACAGTTTTCTATTGAAAATCAAACCACCTCGCAACCAATTGTCATCGCCAACAGCATAAGTTGTGGTGAAATTAGGACAACAGTGGGCCTGGTTTGGTGAGTTCATTTAGTGATGTGCTGATTTGCAGGTCAGTTTGATGCCTTGCTGCAGCTTATTGAAATGTTGCATCCCATTGTAGGCTCTCTGGGTGCAATGTGTGGTCCTATTCCCAGCCTAAGTGCTCAGAGTATTTGCTCAGTTAGAATCAAATTGAACGTTAACATTTTATTTTAAGGTAAATCATGTCATGAAGCGGGAAGGAGGATGTTGTTCTTCTGGTGAAAGGTGTGGAAACAGATACTGTATGGTAACAGAAAGGTGGGATCAGTGTAAGAAAGTGGGATTTGGGTGAGGTGAGCTGCAAGGAGCTTGGCTGCAAAGGCGGCCAGTGCAGAGCCCTCAGGATCATGAGCTGAAATCACTGAAGTGCAGTAAAAGAGGGCTGAAAGGAAATTAGATTGCTGGTAGGGAAGGAATAAACCCAAAAGAGCAAAAAGAAGTATGATGGCTGAAAGGGCGGAGTTAGATAAGGGTGAGCTGAGTTCTAGGTTAAAAAAAGATGTCCAGGTATCAGAGAGCAGAAGCTTTGGAGCAACCACATGGTCATAAAGGCGAGTGGAATTTCAGGGAGGAGGTTGTTAAATTTATGAGAGGGATTACGTGCTGTAATGGCAGCAAGAGCACCTCCCTCTACCTTGATCCTGAGCAACCTAAGTATATCCCTGCAGTGGCTGAGGGTTTTGGAGGGGGGTAAGAGAGAGGAGCTGGAGCTCCTGTGGCTCCAGTGATCATTCCCTGGGATGTGTGGGTGCGTTAAGCCCACTCTGCCTCGGGAGTGAAGTAAATAAATGTGATTAAAGTCTCTTGTATCCTCATTTGGAATGCCACAGTTTAGGAGCTCAATTCATTATTACTTAAGAACACAGTGTTACTAAGGTCATGTGTTAGCAGTACGCTGTGTTTCAGTGCAGCTAACCCAACCTGAGCATTTCAGTCTGCCTGACTGCAGCTTCAGTTACTCTTCAAAATGAATGAAAACCAGACACCTGTGTATTTTGAACACCTCTGGAAAAAAATAGCCTTAAAATACAGTTATAATGACGTACTCCATATGCAGCCAATTGTAGGCAAAATGGAATAAAGCTATGGGATCAAAAAAAGTGCATTTTAATACACTTTAATACTTTTCTAGATTGAATTTGCCATGCTCTGCAGAAAAAAACCTTTTATTGAGCAGAATGATACGTTAAATTTGGTTGGCTCTTTGGTGTTAGAAGCTGGGGAAGTTTGTTCCCTGGTAAAAAGCACATTTCTCTGTCTTGAAAAGATATAACTGTATTTNCCTTTTATTGAGCAGAATGATATGTTAAATTTGGTTGGCTCTTTGGTGTTAGAAGCTGGGGAAGTTTGTTCCCTGGTAAAAAGCACATTTCTCTGTCTTGAAAAGATATAATTGTATTTCCATGAGCACCTCTGTCACAGGCATGGAAGATGTGTTCTCTCTTAACAAGTCTGTCTGTTCAGGCTTCAGTGTGTGATATCAATAGCTCTCTGGAAAAGTTCCTTTCGGTGAAACAGGAGAGCTGTCTGATGGTGTGGTACTGCTGGATGGACGTAGAGTATCTCCTGCTGGATTGTGGCTGACGCTGTGCAAATAGCTCAGGACTGCCTCAGCACCATGTCTCCAGCACATTCCCTCAAGAGCTGGCGCTGCTCATCTCAGCTTGAGGATCTGCTCTTAGCCTGGGGGTCCCAAAATCCTAACAGGGTGAAGCTGCCACGGCACAGCCAGCACAAGTGATCCTGTTAATCCACCCACAGTTGCTCCTCGGGCTTGAGGGGATTCTTTCTGGAGGGTTGCACTAGTTGGTTTTGAAACACTCATCATTCAGCTTCTTTACCTCTGCATTTCTGGTTCGGGGCCAAACCTAGCAATTGAAATGTGGGAATGAAAATAGGAGAGGTGGTTGCAGGAAACAGCAGGAGCATCAGAGGAAAGGTGGTTCTCCAGGGGAAGCCAAAGGTGTGCCATGCAGGCACTAACTCCTTCCCCCCAAGCAGAGCTCTTTCTTGGTGCTGATCACAGGCATAGCTCAGTGCCCCAGACCTGGGTGTTGTATTTACACCTCTAAAAGATTTGCTTTTATACCTGAGAATACTCTGCTCGTCTCTTCAGCTTTGGGATCCTGACTGGGATCCTTTCCTAAATGCATGAATGCAGTGGTACCTTAGAATGGCAAGAGCCACAGCTACCTGGACATTGGAATTAATTTTTTACATCAATTTACCAGGTTTAATTTGGTGGCTTTTGCATTGTTGGTTATATGTTTAAAGGGGGGCTGAACAGGATTTTGGAATCCACCCCCTCTCTACCACTTAGTCTTGTAAATATTTTTATAATTTCTCCTCTTTGTTTCAGTGGTCACTCTTTTATTGTGCTCTTTTATATTTTGTCCTTGCTTGTTGTAACCACCATGTCCCACGTGGTTCTGGATTGCCTACAAATGGAGAGTGTTGCAGCATCCCCCTGGTATTTGCTTACCCTTGAATCCTCCTAATATTTTGCATTCTGTTCTAATGCATTCTGTTCTAATGCACTCCTGTCTGGGGTTATGGCCAGGGCTGCCCTGTTCAGAAGTACTTGATTTACATGTGCAAAAGGGAATTAAGCCCCAGGTCAGATACAGTGGCAGATGGGAAGCCCTGCCTCTCTCCTCTGTAGGTAACCTCACAGCCTGCCCCATGTCCTCTTGCCTCTTTGGAAAGTGTCATCCAGCATCACCATGCCTAATACTCATGTCCTCCTCCCCAGTGATGCCTTCAGTTTTAGCTTTCATGTTTTTCAGATTCTGTGCTGCCTAGGGGTGTAGTTCTGAGCCTCACATTAAGCGTTAGTAAGCTCTCTCCACAGAGTAGGTAGATAAAACAAATCCTTTTCCTGCTGGAAACCAAGGAAAACGGGTACAAGTTTCAGGCCCAAAAGCACAAACAACAGTGGGCTGAAGAGAGAAAACAAGAAGGATGGGACCTCACAACCTGAAGCTGTAATTGGACAATTAAACCCCAATACGCAAATGGTCCAAAACTTATAAAAGTGTGAGACCTCGTGACCGGGCGTCCATTTTGTGACCATTTTGGGTCCACCTTGGGTGTAGCCCTGGCCAGGCTCTTGTCCTGCCCAAGGTGTACCCTAAAGGCCTTTCAGTAAATATCTACTTTATTCTCTAGCTCTGTCCAGTCTCTGTTCCAGGTCAGCCTTCCCCCAAGGCATCATAGAACCATGCACCTTTTTAATTTCTCTTCGTTTCTTGCAAGTCATCCATTCAGATTTCCTGGGAGTGGGAAGTTATTGACTGTCTTTTCGTGAGCTGTTTTGAAGCAGTAAATAGAGGCAAAAGACAAATGCAGCCACATCCAAGGAAAGAAAAATCACAATTAATATCTCACCAAAATTAAGTGTCTTTATAAGGGCAAGAGAGGAAATAAAAGGAGAAAGAGATATTAGCTTGACATATATCAGTGTTTTAGCTAGATATATAGTCACTGCAGTTGTGACTAGCATGTGATCGACTAGTAAGGGAACATAGAGACAGCATAGAAATGAAGCCTTTGAATGAACTCCTGAAGAGATTTCATCAATTGACAGAGATGAAGATAAATCTTGGGTGTCAAAATCGTGGGAGTCATGGAGTTGCATTTTCTTGTGGTGGGGATGCTGCGAATACTTGGAAACTGAGTGTTTAACTAACTGCTATTAAAAATGTTATAAATGCAGTTTATTAAGTGTATGTATCACAATGCAGTGGGTAGCTCTGGTCCTCTTGGGAAGGGTTGCTCTTTGCAAAAAAGGGTTGGCGTTTATATCAATAACAAGAGTAACCCCATGTATATGAAGAGAGAGCTCAGTCTTCAGCACGTGTTGAAGGTATGGGAAGGCACAGGATACATTCAAAAGCTGAGGCATCTGCCCCTAATTTATGTCATCATTTGAAAGTGTAGGCCTGAGGCCAAGAACAGATAAATTGCTCAGGCACTGCCCGGTAAGTTACAGCTGATGTGTGACTACTAGTAATTGTGGGGTCTTTTACAAGATCCGTGTCTTGCACAAATGCAATTACTGTATTTTACAGCAGTCAGTGCAAATCACACATTACCATATTGCATACCAACGTGGTATCTGATTAGCACCAAATTCAATTTGTGTTAATAAGCCTAAGGCAAAATTAGCTTGGTGCAGTGTCATTTAGCAGTATTTAGGCATGAAAAACAAGTTGTTTCGTTTTGCTTTGCGTAGGTGTTCTGTAGTACAGCAAACAAGGGGATCCAGAGTGTTAGCCTGAAAGATTTTTCTCTCTAGGAAAGATGATTTGTGTAACCAGGGAGGCTGGAGGTGTGAATGTTGACATTACAGAGGGCGTGACAGTCACAAACTTTGACCCCTGAGCTCACAGGAAAGAGTTCAGTCAAAATAATATGAGAGTATCAGTCAAATTTTTCTTAGGAGTCCAAGAAGCCCATGATACAACTCACTCATACATTTCTAGATGCCAACAGTGGTTGCCTTTGGTGCTGTGTTGGGCTTAGGTACTTAAAGCTTAACATGATCTAGGAAGTATTATCAAAGTGTAGGCCACAACACAAAGCTGCTACAAGGGGCACTTTCCTGCTCCTGAGATCTGCAAAATGCTGTCTTTAATTGTACCTGAGAAACCCTGTTGATGTAAGACATGATAGTTTTGTTTTGCCAAGTCAACTGTTCCCAGCAGGATTAGCCATAGCTGGACTTGTGTCCATTAATGCTCTGTGAAATGGCTTTTAAAAGGGTAATATTTATCCCTTTAGTGGCAATTTTCATATGCAAATCCATTAGGAGTGCACAAATCCCTTGGCTGTTGGTGAACCCTCAGGGCACTGAAGCACTTGTGTAAGGTTATTTTTTCTTTTCCCTTTGAGCTACCCCTCCTGATGCTTCCCAGTTCACTGCAGTACCAAGCCTGATATCCTCCCTAATTCTACTGGGGGGAATAAAGTATTTCACTGGAGCTGAGTCTTTGCTTGGCTTTCAGGAACCTGAAGAAGTAACTTTATGTTGTGCCTCTCTATTTTTATATGCGCTTAATTAAAGATAACAAACTGTTACCTCCATATAAACTGTGAAGTGGCCCAAAATATTTTTTTCCTGTGTAATGAGCACAATGCTCTGCTTGTTTTATTAGATATCTGCTGATTTACACTTGCTAAGGATCCAGCCTGGACCTCCTTCCAGTCAGATGGGTGTGAAACTGCCTGCAGGACCTTGATTGTCAGTAAAAAGCCAATGTTAGCAATTTTCATCAAGCAGCATGGAAATTAATTAGCCCAATTTTATGGAAATTAGCTCATTATAAATAATTTTAGTTGGCCCATTCACAAAGCACTTTACACATTAGGGGGAAAAAAAAGGGAAAAGGAAAAAGCAAAGCTCTGTGAATTGGATACCGAAAAAACTCTTTCTAAAAACAAATGCTCTTCAGCAGCTGTGCCATAGGCAGGGGAGGGGTGGCACCCGCAGATTGAGCCTCTAGACTGTGCTTTTTTCCCACTCAGTGCCTGAAAGAGCAGCAGGGAGGGATTTGTTGAGGGCTGCAGATGTCCTTGCAGAGCCTGGGGTTGCACGTTCTGCTCCTGCAACCTTTGGGCTTGGCCGAGGCAGGAGGAGGAGCTGGCAGAGGGGAGGTGGACATCTCCTGGGGGTGCTAGTCCTGTGGCTAAGGAGAAATAAAATAGTTCAGACACAAATGCATAATTACAGGGGTGAGAGTAGGTCCAGGTGCTGGAGAAGCTCTGCCATCTCCTCCCTTTGACTTTTTAGACTGTAAGGTGTCACATTGCCAGGCAGGAAGGGTACCTGAGTTCTGAGGGATCTTGTGTACGTGGGACTGTCACAGCCCCAGAAGGATCATGGATCAGCTTGGCCCTGTGAAACCTCCAGGCAGTCCAGAGAATCCTGGGGCTGCTGTGTCTTGATCCCCATCTTTCTTAAGGGTTTCTTGGTTCCGAGGAGAGTCTAGCACAACCTCTGTCTCCTATTCCAGTTTTTACCCACTTTGGTGCTTTTGCCAAAGCGGGGTTTTAATAAAACCTGTCTTCAGACTAGTCATGGAATACACAGGTCACACATTCACTCCAAGCTCAAGCATTGTCACTTTGCTTGGGGAGTTTTCAAGATTTTCTGTCTTCAGGGTGTCTGAAAGTTTGCCTGGGGCTCATAATTTTCCTCGAGTNACATTCACTCCAAGCTCAAGCATTGTCACTTTGCTTGGGGAGTTTTCAAGATTTTCTGTCTTCAGGGTGTCTGAAAGTTTGCCTGGGGCTCATAATTTTCCTCGAGTTACAGAGCAGACCGCATGGACTGGTTGTCCTGTTGAAAAACAGATTTTCTTTCTGAAAGTGTTCTCTGTCAGCCCCAATTTCATTCCTCTTTCAGATTTGTATGTTTTTTGAACTGTTGTCTTCTCTCCTTTTGGCAAACGGCATTCTTGAAACGCCGGGAAAGAAGCTGGGGAGAAAACCGCTCCTTATTTAGGGAGTGATGTGTCCTGTTTTCCCAGTGAGCTGAATGCGCTCAGGTTCTGTCGTTGCTCAGCCACAGACACAGCCCTTCCTGCAGACACCAGTTACAGGAGTGCATCAGAGCGTTGTGTCTTGGGAGATAGATTCCCATTTGCTTTTTCACAGCATTCACAGAATGACTAGGTTGGAAGAGACCTTCAAGATTATCGAATCCAACCCATGTCCTTTTGTATCTCTCTGGGCATTTTCCTGGGAATAATTAGCATCCAGCTTGGAGCAGCAACAGGATTTTCTTTCCTTGCAGCCCTTTCCTGGGGTGTCTGGCATTGCTTGTTTTCCGGGGGTTGAGCAGAGCACTCCCAAAGGCTCCTTTCTCTACCAAGAGAAGCTCTTTGTGCAGCCTCATGGGCACATGAGGATGCTCCCAAGTGGGTGGCAGCACACAAGAGTCAGGCACTTCTATAATCCTCAATTTTCTCAGCCCCTCTATTTAAGGAATTATGGCACAAAAGATGCAGTTTGTTTTAAAGTGCGAGCTTTAAATAAATTGAAGCTGAAGGAATGTTTTGGAGGTGAGAAAAATCTTTCTGGCAAGTGACAACATCAGAATTATTACTCCTTCACAATTTGCTGAAGCAGCCACTATAAACAGCTTCTAATCAGGCTCCCTTGGTGTTTAGAGATATCTGTGGATTGATTTTAATTAGATTGGCACCTCTTTGTTAATTCTATGATGTTTGTTTGCTTATAAGTTAAAGAGTATTTGGATGCTGTGAAGCTGTTTAACTTCTTTAGTTAAATTTGAATGAGTGGGCTCTTAGACGTGCTGTTTTCTCTGCTAGTGGGATTTTACAATAAATAAATGTGGGCCTTTTTTTTTTTTTTTTTGACACTCCAACTGCAATTTGAAGCACCTTAGGCATCTCCACTGAATTGACCAACATTACCAAATTAAAAATAGGAAATGGCACAGACACAGGAAAATGTCAGTGCTTGGGTGTCTTACAAGGTAATTTTTTGGTGGTTATTCCAGAGCAACAGGTTTGTGGCATTAATAAAAATCAAAGAATGGAAAATATATTTACAAGGTGTTTCAGAGTCATTAATGCCCAGCACTGAGTTTTATCTGGAGCTCCCCAGCTCAGCCATCCCTGAACACCTGCCTGCTGCTGGAGCTGTAGGGCTGGAGACCTGAGCCAGCGTTTTTCCAGACTGGGGAGCAGTTTAGATCTCTGGCAGCAGTGAAGACGCTGAACCCACGTGAACTGAATTGAGGCTAGAAGTTGGGTTTTGCTTTCCCTTCTTTCTTTCTTTGGTGTGAAATGGTTTCACTGGAAAAATAGCTGATTATCTCTAATCTGCACCTTTTCCATTATGTTTTTTGTTGATTTACCTTGATTTGAGTTTGTTTTTCATAGTTATTACAGATTTCAGCTTACTTCCCACAGATTGTCAGAGCTCTTCCTATGCTGAACCCATTTCTGTCTGATTATCCAAGGGTGCCCCTGATGTGATCCTGATGAAGAGTACGTAGGGGGCTTGTAAATTGAAAAATGAACTTTGAAACACACCCTCCCTCCTGCACAAAATGGAGAGTGTTCTCCATAAAAAGAACATTCAGCAATGAAATACCATTTGTGCTGTACTGCCTTTATAAATTTAGGCCCAGAAAATGTGACAAGGCATGTTTTATCACTGATGTTATCAGGTCTGCATAATTGTTTCTGCAGCATCCTTCTGCAGCCAGGTTGAATTCGTTTAAGCCCACCAAAAGAAAATAACTTAGGAGTAAAAGGTGGGCCACAGAGAAAGTGGCTATGGATTTGCAGCATTGCAGATTGTGGGAACACAGAATTATCACACAGAGGAGCCCTGATTCCCCTGGGCAGGGCCCACCCAAGGTGTGGCACAGGAGAGCAGTGAGAAGCGGCTCCCAGAGTGGGGTGTCAGGACACCTGAGGGTCTAAGTCTTACCAAAGGGCTGATGCACAGTAAAGTTTCAAAAAGGAAAAGGGCTGAGATTTGCATTGGAAACCTTGCTCAGGGTAAATTTCCAAAGGACAAGGGAGGGCTGCGTCTAGAAATGCCCCAAACACCATAAACCTCCAGTCAGGATGAGGCACTGGGGATGGGCGTCCCCCACGCTGGGGGTGGTGGGCTCCATGCCAACCAACTCTGCACAACCAGCCCTCTGTCTCTGGTGTTTATTGGCCTCCAGCACAGGGTACTGAGAGAATGCACGTGCTGGGACCAAGCCCAGCACCATGGACTTATCCATGTTTTACTTCCAGCACCTTTGTGCAGTTATTTTGAATCCTTGGGTTTCAGTCCTTTATCTAGCATTTCTGCCTTTCATCCTAGATCATCTCATCTCTTCTTGATCTCAAATCTGATGACAAAAACAACCCAAACTTTCTCTTGCTGCAACAAGTATTTAATTCAAAGGCTATCTGAAGATCAAGAGAAGAAAATTCACTTTTTGCTGAACTAGTTGGTCCAAGCAGCCAAACAAGGCTCAGTATTTTCTTTTTAAAAAGATTGATTATAACAAGCAAGATGATTCTTCCTGGGTGTGATAATTTTGATTCTTAAATTTGAAAAAAGGCACAAAATTATGTCTTGGGTCTAAAAATGTTTGTGCGGTATTTGCATGACGACACAGTCCAAAAAGCCCCACCTGAGTATCATTAGAGGAAAAAACATTTCAGAAGAGGGAGTTCTGCTCTGTGGTGTTTCAGTTCAAACAGTCCAGAAAGTTGGAGAAACTGTGAGGGTGATGAAGCACTGACCCAGAGCAGCTGTGGCTGCCCCTGGATCCCTGGAAGTGTCCAAGGCCAGGCTGGATGGAGCTTGGAGCCACCTGGGATAGTGGAAGGTGTCCCTGCCCATGGCAGGGGGTGGAAGTAGATGATATTTAAGGTCCCCTCCAACCCAAGCCATTCTGTGATGAGTCTGAGATTTAGGGTTAGGATGGACAGGTACATCCCCACTGAGGTACACTGGTGAGCGCCTGGCTTAAAATCTCAAAATGTTAGCCATCAGAGTGGTGTTGGTTATGATTTCTGTATGACATGCCAAGCAGTAGCCAAGCCTCCTGTCCTAGGGAGGCCGCTTTCCAGGTGCCTTTGCCTCCGCTTTCTTCTTTCCAATGGCAGATTTGATTGCACTTCCCTCTACAATCTTTGCACTGAGCCATCAGCTCGGTATTAGCATAAAAGTGCACTGCACTATTAGCACATCCAGTGCACTCCCATGGAAGCATTTGCATTTGATTCCCACCAGCTTTAATATTCTCACACATACCCCTCTGGTGAAGGAGAGCCCACAGCCAGGATCCAAGCCACATATTTTGTGTTTCATGTGGGCTGAGCTCTCAAACACGTTGATGTTAACCATTTAATTAGATGCGCAAAATCCTGCAGAAAGGGGCTCTCAGTGCCTTGCTCCCGTAAACTTCAGCTTCGACTTCACTGATGATTTCCAAGCCCCTCTCTTTGTCAAATCCCCGTAGCAGTTTTTTCTGTGTGCTTCTATATCTGAGCAGGAGGTGAGGCCCTTGCCTTGACACGAGCAATGCCCGTGGTTCCTGACTTGCAGGCTAAACTGATTATTCACTAGAAAATGAGAAAAAGAGGGATCTGTCTCGCCGTGGCTGTATCGAGTGAAATACCCAAGTGTGGGACATATATACTCCCTCCTACATGAGGAGATTACCTTAAAGACAGTTGTAATAATCTGACTTAAACCTCTAAATGCAATTAAATCCTGAGTTAAGCCTGAAAAATTTGACCTGACATTCTGTCTTTGACTCATCCGTTTTTTTTGTGTTCCGATATTATGACGAACGCGCTGTAATGGATCACACACTCCAAAGCGTGTGCTGAAAGAGCCGGGGTAAATTAGGGACAGCACACCAGGCTGGATTTTCAGAGTCAACCATCAATTTCCTTTTTGTAATGTGTGTTAACGTCTGACAGCTGAATATGTATTTAATGGGATTTTGAAAACATAGACTTTTGATCTATTAGAACAACATGCCTTGTGAGAAGGTGCCTGTGCTGCTGCATAGCTGAATGCTTTAGGAAAATTAACTCACTTGAAAGCTAAATAAGGCTGAAAACCAGCTTGTTAGCAGAGGAGATGCCATCCACTCTGTCCCAAAACATTGCCTCAGCTGAGGGGGAGCCTCAGCCTTTTTTAAAGGCACAGAAATGTTTAATTAACCTCACTCTTCCCATTATTTTTCACTTCATTATGCCATGTAACCTACCAGCCCTTCAATCCAGATGTCTCTCAGATGCTACCTCCCACCTCCCACCTCAAGAGCGAGAGAGCTGTTGATGAAAGCCCAGAAAATTTCAATCTGACCTTCGTTTCAGCTCCCTTGAACACTCACCGCTGCCAGATCAATTCCCTTGGCACAATAAGTGTGAATGTGTTCTCCCCAGCTGATCGTGCTTTTCAGCCTCATACCTGAGCTCTCTGTTTGCTGTTCACAGGAGATGGCTGCATTTCATGGTTTTCTCATGGCTTGGGAGTTTGGCCATCAGTTGCCCAAGGGAGGGACTTGCCCTTTGGGTCAGTGTGGCTCCCAGCCTCTACTGCAGTGCAGGCAGTAAGCAGCATCCAGGAGAAATACAGCGCACAGCAAGAGGATGAAGTAAGTGGAGGGTTGTTTGGTTCATCTGCCCCTGTCAAAAATACCAGACACAGTAAAAAGTCTCAGGAGTACCAAAAATCTGTCAAATATTGCTTGTGAAGAGCTTCTGCTGCAGAAGAGGCTGGGGTGATTTAGGTAAGCATCTAAAACAACAGGATTTCTCTGAACTTTGAGCCTTGCTGCAGCTTTCCTGTTGCTCCTGTGAATCAGCCTACATCAGGTTTCAGTAGAGTAAACTCATCCCTCATATGGGAGCAGTAGTTTAGGACTGGTTCTTTAAAGCTATGATTAGCCCTGTATGCTGGAGATCTGCAATTATTTCCAAAATCTGGAAGGATCCTAATTATTAGCATCCTCCTCTGTGGAAAAGCATGTTAAAGTTGGCCATAGAGCACTGCCTGGGCTATCAGTTCCCATAAATATTTAGAGGTGCTGGAATAAAGGCAAGCAGGGAGCGAGGTGATGTGCTCTTCCTGTATCCCATTTCATGGTTGTGATAAGGGCTGGGTGGCACTTTCACCAGGGGAAATGTGGCAGTGTTGGAGCCATCTGGAGGGATTACTCTATTAATTTCCATTGTGCCTTTAGATATCTTTTCCTTTTCTGTGCCTCTGCCTGTGACTGAGCCAGTTGAAATTCATTTGCCTTCCGTGACAGGCTGGTACCTAAACAGGTATCTGCATCCAGCCTGTTGCAAGTTTTTTTTAAGCTGCACCAACAAATTTTTTTTGGGGAAAACAATCGATAGAAGCTATGACGCACTTCAAGCTGCCCAAATTGGGATGCAGTAATTGCAAGTGAATGGTAAATTGTGTTGTCCTTCACCTGAAACACTGCCAGCTTAAATAACTCCTGGTGGTTTTCCTCTCTGTTTTTGGATCTTTACTCATTTTGCTGAGGCTGGGAGTGAGATCTGAGCTGAAATGTTGGGGGGAGGGGCTGTGAGCAGCCACTTGCCAAGTGGCCATCACTACAAGTGGGGCAAGTGGGGTTTCTCTTGCATTATAAAATGTTCCTTTGTCAGGGTTATGTCTTGCAAAACAATATAAAACAAGAGCCTAGTAATTGCGGACAAGGTGCAATTTAAAATCTTGTGTTTTCCAAAGGCAGAAAGCTGGGCAGAAAACAGTCAGAAAAAACACTGTAGAGATGTCATGTAATGAGATAATCGTCTTTTTCTTTCAAGCACTTCTGTCTTGCCTTGGTGGGCAAAAAATATTTACTAAATATTTACTATTTAATATTTCCTATTTCATATTTTACTATTTACTATTTATAAATATTATCAGATATACTCTATACAAAAAATATTTACTAAATATTTACTATTTTATATTTTTCTTAGATCCTGCAAGAGAACAGCAAGTAGTAACCAAAAGGGGGTCAGCTAAAAGCTCAGGGCAGCAAATCAAGCAAGTGCATGTCCTCTGTTTGCAGGGGATGGACTTCAATGCAGAGCAGTTGGGAGAAGATATCACAGGGTTTCATAGTGCAGGCAGCACTTTTCAGTATTTTTTTGTTTTTTGTATTTGATGCAAAATGTTTGCCATGGTCCTCAGCTAAAGAGTCGGGAGCAGATTTCTGATTTTTCCCAGCTACAGGTTTCCCAGAGGTACCTGGAAGGGTAGAAGGCAGCACCATCAACTGCAGCATAGCTCAGTACCTCCAAAATAGCTCAGTTCATGTGTTTCAAAGTTGATCAAGTGATCTTGGCTTGGGTGAGCAAGATTAAAATAAGGAATACCCACCTGGGTGCCTTTTTTTCTCTCCAAATGTTTTCAATGCAACTTTTTTCCCCCTTGAAAAAGCAGAGGTTTCTAAAACTGCCTATATGTTCAGATTTTGGGTTTGTTAAGGAAACACTGCACTTCTCCTTTGAAGGTCTTTGCCTTTCATAATTTTGTGTGTTGTTTCTAACACTGCCGCTTCCTGGTCAGCCGTGTTTCTGGCAGTGTCTCCTTTTCTCTGACTGGATGTTGCTCTTACCCTTTTTAAACCTTTTTCACATGGTAGGTTGAGGGAATTTCCACAATTCCTTATGAAATTGTGATGTTAGAAATTGTGATTCTGGCTAGCAAGAGGCAGGGATCCCAGCCATTCCTTTGGCACAAAGTCACGCCACCTGAACTCAAGCCTGCCTTCAAACCCATAAAGAAATGTCTCTTCAAGGATTTAATATACTTTAACTTAATTTTATAGATGCTGAGATTTTCATGTTCCTCACTTTTTTGTACGCAAGCGTTATGTAGGTACGAAAAGGTTTGTTTTTAAATGCTGACAGTATATCTCTGTATCAGATTCACAGAGAAGCCTCTGTTACAGGGTGTAGGAATGGGTTGGAAAGATATCTGCTGGAGATAGGGGCACTGAAGGAGCCTCCAGTCTTATTTGGAGGTCTCTGTCCCTGTAGGTAAGACAAAATCTCTGAAGTATGAAACAGTGTAGGACAGATTGGAACTTGTGCCAAATGCAGTGATCGCGGAAGGGATTTCAGGGGAATCAGTTTGTATCTGTGAAGTCTAAGTCACCCCTCAAAAAAACCCCAAAACCAAAACAACAACAACAACAAAACCGCAAACACCCAAACCCCAAAAATAACAAAAAAACCAAACAACCAACCAAAACAAAAAAAACAAAAACCCATCAAACCCTTGAAAACTTTACTGCTCAAACCTCCACAGATTTTAAAGACAAGAAATATAAATAAAACCACTCCCAGCTTTATCCAGTGGAGGGTTTTTTTTGTCTTTTAAGAAGTGTCCTGGCCCAAAGACTATGATTTCTAAGGCAGGCAAAATTTTCTTGGAACGTAATAAAAATAGTTATTCAAAAACCTTCTTCAGCTATGAAAAAAAAAAAAAGTTTAATTCATGGGGTTTTATAAAAATAGTTCAAAGTTCTATAATTCTTGCCTCAATATTTGTATCAAATCTGTTGATGAGTTTTTGCAGAGGATTCTCTGGTGTCTGCTTCTGTCACTGGCTCTTGAGCCAATCCTACAGTATTTTGGGAAGGATTTGCATGTCACTGACACTTTGCCCGGGCAAGTAGTTGAACTGGCTTTGTGTTTGAGTGAAAAGGGCCCCAAAATGTGTACTTTCACATGTGCAGTTTCATGTACTCTGTAGTTGGTTGGTTGAACTGCTTTGCTTGTGGAAGCACAAGAGCTGCTTTGTTTGTGTTTGTGTTCTGAGCAAACAGAGTTCAAGAGGCCCATGGGAAGATTTTAGCCACAGCAGAACCCTTCCAGAGCTGGATAAATGGCAGGCAAGAGAAGGCCAGGCCTTTCTAATCTGAGTACAAGCCAAACTTCTCCAGGTGATCCTGCAAAGAGAGATTATTTACCCTCATATCACTGTTCTGTCGGCTGGAAGTGACCCACCAAGGTGAAAAGAAAACATTGTGGTGTTTCAGTCCATGGTCACCGTGAAGGACTTTCAGGTCAGTCCCTTCAGAGATAAATGGGATGAGAGACTTTGCTCTTGTTTCACCTGCTTGAAAAGGCCTTGAGACCTAGAGAGTGTATGACTTTAAGCTTGAGATAAAGCTGCCAATGTTCATTGTTATACTCTTGTAATACGTTAACAAGGCCGTAGACAAAATAAAATGCTGTGTTTGTTTTGCAAACTAGTGAAGAATTTCAGAGGCTGTGAGAAGTGGCACTGAATCACACAGAAGTGTTTGTGGTTAAAACTAAATCTACTCCTTTCCAAAGAAAAGGGCCTCTACACCTTAAGGCAAGACTGAGGGGAGAGAGCTTTGGTCTGGTGTCTGCAATGCTTGGGCTGATCCTGGTTGGTCTAGGTCAGGACTTGGTGTATGTAATCCTAAATCAATACAAATGAACGCAGCTCTGGCTTTTGGGTTATTTTTTGACTGGACCTAATTTTTTGGCACTTGAAGGGGATTTGGCCCTGAAGCGAGTGGTGGCGAGTGGTAGCCCTAAAACTCCCCTAAAAAGAGGGAGTTGAATTGCCTGCTCCTGACATGACCTGCAGCGAAGTTTCCAAAGGTGCGTCCTGGGGAAGTCATTCGCCTCCTGGTTTGGTGTTCTTCCCCGAGTGCCTCTCTTGCTGCGCCAAGATAACCTGCAAGTAGCTTGAGTTTGAGGCATGGAGAAGATGATAACACTTAGCATGGATGGTGCTCTCAAATCACTCCAAAGAGATTTGAGCTTGGGGAGGCTTTGGATGTTTCTTAAAAGAGCATGACAAGCTGAAGTTTCTCTGGTCGGATTACATGGCTTGAGGGAAGACCACATATATCAAAAGCTTCACAGCTTTGACTTAGTTGTTGTGTCTTCTATGAAAAGCTTTTTCTGACCAAATTTGGCTTTGAATCCATGCCAGCCTCATAAATCTGGTTGGTGGTGTTCTCCCCTGTCGCAGAAGTTAAAAATAAAAAATACAAAGACTTTCAAACTGTGCTGTAATGACATGAATAAACAGTCTTTGTGTACTTAAAATAAAAACAGTTAAGAGCTTTCTTTTCCCATAGATTAAAAATTAGCCAGAAAGAAAATTCATTGAGCAAATGTAGTGCCTTGAAATATTTCAAAGAACTTGCAGATAATGAACATTTCCCCTGTTTGTGCTGGTGACCCTTGTGGTGCCTGAAGGAAATTTTATTGTTGAGAGACACTTTGAAGCATTGAAGAAATATTGTGGACTTAAGCAATATTCTCTAGTGGATTAAATTGGTAGGACTTCATTCCTACTTGGAGATGGGCCCTATCCCAGAGATTTTGGGACTGTACAGTATGGAGTCATAATAGGCATTTTTAATACTATTCAAGATAAACTTTTTAGTTCTGAGAAGATGTAATACTTTTTACTCACATGATTATTTTCCTAGGGAACACGTTCTCTAAAGCAAGAAATCTTCCTGCTGCTTAAACCTTACTGCTGAAAGTTAATGCCCTTTGTGAGACTTCTTGGAATGCTGCACAAAATCCCTCCTCTGGACCAGGGATGCAGCACGTTGTGTAGATTGCCAGGAACTTGTCCAACACCTTCGGCTGCTGAACACCATATTTGTATGCTGTTATCTCTTCTGAATGTCACTGTGTTGCTGTTTCCCATCACTGATCGTGCCTGGAGTCCATCTTGTAGATGCATCAACCCTTCATTCCCGCCTGTAGTCTGTGGCTGACCATCCAGCAAAGCTTTCTGACACCTCTTTAACTCAGAGCATGTGGGTAAATGTCTTTGGCTTGCAGGACTCAAGTACATGCTTCACTGTGCTAAATAAAGATGAACTCTTAAGTACTCGCTTGTTTAAAGTGATCATTTTCTAATGGCGTGAGGTTTATTCTCCTAATGTGGTTAACAAATTGCTGATGGCCAGTTTCATATTCTTCACACGCTTCTAATATTTGCAAGAATGTGCTATGTACTGTACTTCGGAAAAATGCCATGAGTTAGCACTGAACTACTCTGAGGGATATTTTTGCAAATAAGTTGTGTTCAATCACACCAGTCTTTGTTACCATCTACATACATCATCCTTAATAATTTCTGTTCTCTTACTGGGTGACTGGAGCTAATTTTTGAAGTGGTTTTCATGAGTTACTGAAGACAAGTAATGTTTATCTTATGAATCATCAAATGGAGTTTTTGCACTAAAACTCATGTAACTATTAAATATGCAAATAGTTCTTCTGACATAATTCAAATTCTCCTAAAATTTGACTCAATAAGTGAAAGTGAATCAAACTTACGGTTATGATTCACGAAATTATGTGTGAACCTCACAATATGTATTTAAACTGTGCCCAACCTAAGGAACAGCAGTCACAGAGACAAGTTGCAAACTGGTTTCCAGAGAGCTGTAACCAACTTCTCCTGTGCTTTGCCCTTCCTACAGCTCCTGGCTCGGATGCCTGTCTGGGAAATCTGACATTGCGCATCAGTTTACCAGAATTTCTGACAATGCCTTCAGTGGGAACTCTGTCCTCATGTGGCTTTTATGTAGCTGTGCTTTGTATTGTGGCTGTGGACATTTTCTGCTATATAAACATGCTGTTTTATTGGTGTGGGTGTGTGAAAGGCTGGTTCTTTGAGGAATCCGAAATGGGCACAGTCACCACTAACAGTGCTCCCACAGGATGATTGATCTTGAGCCTCGAATATGAAATTGAATACCTTTTCAAATTGCTCCAGTTCTTAACATTTCCGTGACATTCTAGAGACTGTAAATGTAGATTCAAATACCTTGGATCATTTAGTACATTACAGACTCTGTGTTGTTGATTACAAGCTTGTTATTTTTCCCCAAAAAGTGCTGTCACAATTAGGTTGTACAAACTTTTCTGTAAATCAATCTCCATATTGAAGGGTGACATAAATAAATGCCTGGCGTTCGCTTGTTGCTGCTTGGTAATATTGAACCTAAATCTTAACATTCAAAGGATGAATAAATTACGGATGTGTTAATTTTATGTTGTTTCCAAGCTTGCTGGTAGCGATCCCGTCGTCCTGCACAGCTGTTCTGCCTTTGTCTTGTTCCACCAATAGTGACATCCAGTGCCTTGGATCATTATCTTCCTTTCAGCCTTTCTCCCTCCAGCCCTGTCTTGGTTTGAAAGACAG
>VYZR01070296.1:0-10022 GCA_013400675.1 Oxylabes madagascariensis
GTGTGACTCCTTAGCCATTAATTCCTAGTTGTTCTAAACCCAAGGTCTGATCCAAAACTCCTGCCAGCCAATGGAAAAAGCTGTCAGTTGCCTGCGGTGACTTAAAGTTTAATTCTCAGTAGTCTTTAATACTTGAAAGCTCATTTGTGTTTGAAATGTTAATAAGCATTGTGCATTCATCAACATTTAACACTCTTTTGTCTGGTTATATTTGTTTATTCTCCACGCTCATAGAAACAATCAAAAACACCCTGTAATGCCGAGTTCTGATTGAAAGTGGTGCTGCTGCCTGTTTTCTCCTAATAGATTATTTTTTAATTTAAAAAGTAATTTCTGGGGATGCTTCACCTAGGGAAACAAAGAGAAAATGCGACATTGGATTCTCTCCAAAATGATTCATTGTCCCTGTGAAAATGAGTTAGTGTATTTGCTAGAGAAAACAGTAATGCTGGAAGAAAAATGTCCCCCGGGCAAGTACAAGTACAAATCCACAGTGATGAATGAGGCTGAAACCATGAAGAGCACAGGGTCTATGGTCCCAGAACCGGCAGTCTTTGCCCACAAGAATTATTAAAAGCTGCCTGGTTATGCCTGCCCAGTGCCCAGCTCAGACCTTGACAAAACACCAGCTCACACATTTGCAAATCATGGTTTGACCATGGGTATCTCCATGCACACACCAAAGCTGGCTCAGCCACCCTGAATCCTCACGGTCCTGTGTGATGCAGGTGCATGACATGGACATGGCTCTGTGCACATTTGTCTTCAGAGCCCAGCAGAGCAGTAAATTCTGTTTGTTCTGCTCTGCCTGGTGGAAGTGACCTCCACTGAAGCAGAGACTGTGGGACTTCCATGTCTTTTAATTAACTTTTGCCCAGGAGGCTTGTGCTCCTGACTCTAACACAGGATTTCACAGAGCACATCAGTTCTAAGCCAATTTTTTTCCCTTGATAAGTATATATGTCAGATTAAACTTTGATGGACTGCTGCATTAGGCTCTTGAATTAAGAATAAAGGCTATGAAGGGTTGCACTGACCCACTGCAGAGTAAACTGGTAGTTTGTATTTCTGCATTATTCCTAGACCAAAACTCATGGGAGTTTGGGGTTTTGGAGAATTGCAAAATTTGTTATCAGTTGTCAGGTGCTGGATTTGTCCGATGTCAGTGAGGCTGAAGGAAGATGTCACTGCAACACCAAGTCTGTACTGCTAATTTGCAGTTTTCTTGCAGAAAGTCACACTAAATGTGCATTGTGTATGCAAATGCAAAACTTCTTACCTTCTGAAGAGGAAAAATTAATCTTCTGTGTTGTTCCTCCTTGGATTAAGTATCAAACAATTTGATGGCTCAGAAATTGTCCTTCACCTGCTCAGGAGAGTAAACCCAAACTGGAGACAGCCATGGTAAATGGACCAATTGAAGCCACTAGGTTTTTGAGTTCCAAAACGACTGATGAATAGGATCCTGAAAAGATGAATCTGCAGAGTCCAGATACCCCCATGTCTTTTAACCCTGCACATTCCTTTCCTTTTCATTTTGTATACAGCCATAACTGTGAATGAGCTTGATTTTGTTTTAGGCTTCTGAGCGTAATGATAAAAAATCACTTGAAACTTGCAGGCTGACAACCAATTTGAAACTGTGGGCACTCTTGAAAAAACACTCGAAATGAGAGCATAAATCATCTGAAAATAAACATATCATCCCCACCAGCTAATTTAGCACTGTAAGCAGAGACATTTCACACCACCCCTCCCTAACTGGCAGCTTCGAGTGCCGCTGATGCTCTGCAGGCAGCAGAACCGGTGCAACCAGGGATGGGTTTGTGCCCTGTGCCTTTGATTCCTTGTGCTGGATTTAGCCGTGGACCTCTCCTTAACACCTCCACTCTCCGTTTTCTCCCAAGTTCTGCTCCACAAGGATCTGCCCCAGTGAGCAGCTGCCAGCTGGCGGGAAGGGTGAGGAGGGCTGGGTGGCCAGAGGGAGAGATCGTTTGCTCTCTCCTTGGGAAAAGTGGCTAAACCCCTCGTGAATGGAACCCTGGGAGCCCCAAGGATGTGCCAATAGCATTCCCATGGCACGGACACCCTTGTTCACACCTCCTGCCTTTCTGTCTGCAGTACATGCTGTCCCAGGAGACCATCGAGGCGCTGAGGAAACCAACCTTTGACGTCTGGCTGTGGGAGCCCAACGAGGTGAGGATGCCACCTTAGCTGGGTTGGCACTTTCTGAGAGCCAGTAAGGCCAGAAGAGCCCTTTGAGACAGTCTGCAGGGTTTCCCCCCTTTTCTGCCCTTTACTCTGTATTTTTTTTTTTTTATTTCCATGCCACACCAGAAATGCAGTGCTTCTTCCTAGCAGATGCCAGGTAGATTATGCTGCTTATCCTATCCTGGCTCCTCTTCATTTGCTCTTTAATCTCCTCCTAGTAAAGTCCCTCAACTAGTGCGCTGTCATTACTGCCACGTGAGTTCTCTCATACCATTTTATCTGAACAAATCAATCCCCAGTGAAGTGTGTGCTTAAGCACACCATCAATAACTCCACTCAAATCAATAAAGCAGCAGGCAGGGGTGCAGGCATTGATTCACACCCCTTCAGCTGAGGGTTTTTTCTGCAGTTTGTTCTGAAGAGGTTGCAAGGCCGCATTCACAGCCAATTAGTATCTCTTCTTGCTTCATTTTCTTCTTTTTCTTACTGCTATTAGTGTTACTCATGGTTCATCATTTGTACTGCAGAAGGTTCTGGAAGGTCTGTGTACAAACCTCTAGAATTGTGAAGGAGAAGGATATAAAGAATGGACAGCTTTAATATAAGGCAAAATCAGATTTAGCAAATAGTAGCAAATCTCACTTAAGAAAAACATAATGGAGGTCAGGACTAAACCAGGGGTTTGGTGCTGTTTTTTTCCCAGGAGAAGGCTTGGGTAGTTCTGGCAGCACCCCCAGCAGCAATCACCCCAATAACCTCCTCAGAAGTTGTGCACACAGAGTAATTCTGGCTCAGCGTGACAAGGAAAAACATCCCATACCACATCCACAGGAACAGCACCTTCCCTTCAGGATATTTCCTGTGTCTGGAAGAACAACAGAAGGGCTCTCGGGTGGCTTTAGGTCCATCTTCCATTCGCTGAGGCTGGCAGAGCTTCCCTTCTGCAGGCACTGCTCCCTCTGCAGCCCTTTTCTCTGTTCCATGGCCATAAATGCCTGTCAGGTCCCTGCAGCAAGAGGGAATTACAGTCTGACAGGTGCACCATAACACCGCTGGATTATTGTTGTTCTGACCATTAAGAAAGAATGAGGAGAGACAAAACCCATTATCCACGGTTTCCTGTGGGCTGGGGGACAGTGCCTTAGCACAGTAACTCATTGAGAGGGTTAGGAAACATTATATGAACAAGGCAAACAGGAGGGTGTGGAGATTAAACTTGCCCTGCAAGGAGGAGCCTGCTCAGAAATGAGATTCCACACAAGCTGTGGTGAGCCCAGCACCATATGGGTTTATCTCGCCCTCTTAGCTCTGCTTTTATGTTTACAGAGAATATTTCAATTCTGTCAGTGCTTGTTTAGCACTGAGTGTTTGCCCACGTGCCCAGTGTGGGACAGGCAGGTCACAAACCTCGGTGATCTGTAAGCAAATGAATAATGTGCTCTGCTGCATCTCAGTAAACACAGCTTTGCAGCAAGCCTGGGTCCTCCTCCTCAAATGCCCCCTCACTTTTCCAGCCTTACAAGAGTCCCATATTCATGCTTTTGCTGCTGACCAAGAAAGCTAAACGTGAAAACTGAGATTCTCCTGTGTTCAGGGGCAGGAGTTGTGGGACTGAGAGTCGCCCCGTCACTCACCCAAAGCTCTCTTGGCAACAGCTGCATTTCTAAGGGTAATTCAGCACTTCTGGATAAAGTTTATTGTCTTGGAAAGTCTTTTATGGAACTGTTGTGAAACATATATTCTACCAGGACAAGGGGATCTTCAGCAAAATGATCTGAGCAGCATTCAGCTCCTGGCATTGTCCCTCAGGTCTTGCAGGAAAGTGTCTTCCTGTTTGGATTACTCAAAATCAGCCCTGTTGTTACTCCATGAATTACATTCATTCCCTGGACAAATACAAAGTTTCATTAGATTAAATATTTTTTTTTCTGGTGAGTTTCTAAGAGCCTAAATAAATAACAGAAAACTAACTAGAAATGCCTCCAGGGCTGTGTTTGTGACATTATACTCATCATGCTGAAACCCCTGGATTGCTTTACAGTCTGAGAACTGCATTTTCTAACACAATGGCCACATTCCACCCCCTGCAGATTTGGCCTTCAGAAATGGGAATGCATAAACACACAAACCCCTGGACTCCAGGAAACCTGTTCATTTCTGACTGGTGGAAGCTGTTGAGCACCCAAACACTTGAGGTTATCAACATCTTTTGTTTTCAGTTCTTTCAAGCCCAGATGATCAAATGTGAGGGATGATTAAATGTGAGGGGTGGTGCTAAATTACCTGCATCCCCCTTGCTACTGCAGAGCAGGTGTTGTTTCAAAAGAGCTGCCTGCCCTTGCATGTCAGGGACTCATATTGGGACTCATAGTTACAGTCTCCATGAGGGGGATAATCACAAAACTGCTGCAATTTTGTAGGGTTATAATGGGAAATGTTTTAAACAAGAAATATGAGATAAGATAATGGAGTTAGTGGCTCACAAGAAGTCATATAGAAAGAAGGCATTGACAAATGTCTGAAATAATGTTTCTTTAGAGATCTCTTATTTTCTGCTGTCATTTTCTATCCAGCTAGAGCCTGATCCATTTCTGTAAAGCCAGGGAAAAGCTCCCAGTGGTTTCACTGAGCAATAGGACACATCCCAGCTGAACTAGAAAAATGGCAATACTTTTTTTTTGTGAGCAGGAATTGCTGTGATACACACGAACCACAATTGCTGAAGAGTGCTGGTGTGATATTCAAAGCCCTGCACAAAGCCTGTGAAGTCAACATCAGCGTGTCTGCTTCAAAAAGCTTTCAGGCTCTCTCTGTCTCCCCTCTTGCACTGTCTTTAATCATGCAATCTTTGAACATCTTTCTTTCATCTAAAGAGGGCTCTGCAATTATTTGATGATGGCAAGGGGGAAATTCACGTCACAGGGTGTCCTCAAGGGATATTTACAGAGCCAACAATAACTTGCCTGTTCCTGGCTGCAGATGCTGAGCTGTTTGGAGCACATGTACCATGACCTTGGGCTGGTGAAAGACTTCAACATCAATCCTATCACGTTGAAGAGGTGGTTGGTGAGTATTTCAAGTTACTTGTGTTTGGAATTTTTCACATTCAAAAAATCAATCAACAAGGCATGGAATTAACATGACTTGCATGAGTAATCCCAATGAAAGCAGTCAGTCTATACAAATTCTTAGAATTTAAGTATTTCAGAAAATGTTTGCATTCTTGTGGTCACAAATGACTCTTTTTTAACTGTTTTGCATTCATTTGCTGAGGTTTCTATTACTGAAAGCAGTTCATTTCTGCTGAATGCTTGATACCTACTGTAAATGGAGGCAAGACAAGTGCCTTCAGATATAGCTAAAAAGTGCCAACATGTGCAATAATCATTCAATGTACTAAATCACAGGGAGTAAAGAAAAGAGCAAGCCAGGAAGGAAAAGGAATTGCTGAGAAGGTAACTTTCTTTGCTTCAGTCTTTGATGTGAGAATGTTGCAGAGATGCAAAATGTGAGAAAGCTGAGATCATACAAAAAGTGAGATGTCTCAGGAAGAAACACTTGAATATTTAAAAAGCAATGGGTTTTCAGGTCCAAGGGAGAGCATAAGAAAGTGTTTGCTAAAAAGCTGAAGAATATATTGACTTTCTTAGAAAAAACCCATCATGTTCCTAGAGAACCATAGAACAGTAACTGTTTTAACCATTGTTTAAAAAGCATCTAGAGATAGCCTAAGGAATTATAACCAGCAAAAACTTACCTCTGTGTCTCACAAATTGATTGAGACAATAATTAAAAACATCTTGGTGTGAATTCATCGTACAGATGTTTCATAGGATTCCTGTACTAAAGACTTACATCTCAATAATCTCTCCTAATTCCCTGAGGAGCTTGCAGAGAGTGGAGGGCACTGTTTTAGAGGGATGTAGACTCCTAAAAAATGTCACCAAATCAGGAGGTGGCTGGAAAAGACAAAGAAATTACTTGGTTCATCACATGTTACAGTACAGCAATGGCAGGAGGCACGTGGGGCTGTCACTGACAACGAGGCACAAGGCTGAGCAGAGCCTGGAATAAGGGATAAAATGTCACCACAGAAGGCAGGAGGCTCACCTGAAGTTTACTCCCACTGCTGGTGAAGCCTTTCTAGAAAAATAATACGACTGCATTAAAGGAGACACCAAAAATGATCAAAAGCTGGTAAATCTCTCTCTCTCTGAAGAAGGCAAATGAAAAGCTGGGCGGTGTTGACCTTATAAAGCAGCTGAAGACAAGGGGTGGGATGAAACCCAACACAAACAAGGGTAACACAGAGTAGATAAACCAGAAGATCTCCTCCTCTTGTTTCACAGCCCAAAAACATGGGAAGCAAGGTGATATGTCAACACACACCAACAGCCCACCCACACACACTGCTGCAGGCAGCTTCCCCTAGCTTGTGTCTCCAAGCAATTTGTCACCACTAACATTTTAAGACAGCCTTACTCTGAGCACCAAAAGGGGAGTTTGTTGTGGATTTTCTACAAAGGTAGGACCGTGAGGTTTCCTGTCTTCTTGCAGAAAGAAAGATGATTTTTAAAAGCCTCAAGGGCTCTGCTCCAGTGGGATACTTCCCCAGGCACAGTATGGGCATCACTTTGAACTCAAGTGGGAGAGAAAAAGCCACCTCATGCTTATCCTGGCTTTCTTGCTCCCACATCCACTGGCTACAGAAGTCTTCCAGAAAGAGGAGGAAAGAGTGATTAATGCAACCCAGTCACTCCATCCCTTCAGTGCTCTGAGTCAGGAGTCCCCTGGGATGCTCTGGGCTCCAGTGCTGGATGTGTACATTACATCCATGCAGTTTTGTGCAGTGCCACGTGTGTCCAATGTGTAGGCTGTGAGGTACTCACCACCTGTGAGCCTGGCTGACAACCACGTTGTGCCATTCCTAAGTCATTTTAAAATAATGAAGTGTGTTTCTAAAATCCTTGCTGCAGAATCATCTGTGCAGCTCTTGCAGTGAAACCCTCAAATACTGAATAAGCATTGAAATACCACATTTCTCTTGACCTCATCCAGAGCTTTGAGGTTTCCTAGAACTCAGGTGATGGGTTAAAGTGTTTGATTCTGATGGGGTGTGAGGACTCCTGAAGTAAATTCCTGATTTAGCTGGGGAAGGGGACAGGAATTCTGTCCATGTCATAAATTCAGGCTCAGTACCTGAAGCATGTCCATGAGGGCTCTCTGGGGTCCAGGCTATGGAGGAGGATTCAGCAGAAGGGTCCAGCAGTGCTGCTGACTCTTGGCTGCTTTGTGAGGGACAGGAAACCAGAGGAGCATTGGAATAATGACGGTGGTATGTGCCAGCCTCCCTCAGCCAGCCTGGCTGGCTCCAGCCAGGACACACGGACAGACAGGCTTTATCCTGCCTGTGGAATGAGGGCAACCAAGCCAGGACCTGTAGAAAGTTAAACCACACAACAATGGCCCCTGTGAGCCCATAACAGCTCGGTCTCTCCCAGGCTAGCTGGTGTAGAAAACCCACCCAGGTGTGCTCCAGCCTGGTGTGCGTTCACATCTTCCCTTGGCCAAGCAACACGTCCCAAAGTGCCACCTCTGACAATTGGCAAATGAAATGACAGCCATGTTTCAGCCCTCAGGATATCACAGCTGCAGTTTGTATTCAGCAGGAGAGGGGGACAGGGGTGGGCTCTGAGCCCGTCGCAGTCCCCAAGGTCACCATTTAGCCACTGCAAGGTTTGAAATAGAAATCCAGCATGACAGCAGGGAGTCCTCTCTTAAGGACTGAGATGCAGCTGTGCTGGGATGTTTGCCCATTGCTGGCTGGTATGAGAGGGGATTTTCTGTGAGCTTTACCTGCTGGTGAATTTTTGGAACGCTCAAATCTCACCCAGGAAGGCAGAAAGTGTCAGAGGCCCTGTGCTGTCACTGTGCCCTAGCAAAGAATAATCCTGGGCCCCACAGGACTCCTTTAAGGATATTCAGTGCTTGGTAAACAGCTCTGCCACCTCTGACAGCTTCATTCCCTCCCTCTGCAGCTGTGTATTCACGACAACTACAGAAACAACCCCTTCCACAATTTCCGGCACTGCTTCTGCGTCACCCAGATGATGTACAGCATGATCTCACTCTGCAGCCTCCAGGTACGGCCCCCCCTCCATGGCACCATGTAGCCCTGGCTTTAATGTTTTCGTTTCTGGGAAATTTTTTTCCCAGGAAAACTTTCTGTAAACAAGTGAGATGTTTTTGTAACTGTACCTATGTTTATCCATTCTTTCTCATGGGAGAGGTTTCTTGACGAACATCTGTTTTAACCAATGTGATTGAAGAGGTTTGCCTTTGTTTCACCAATCAAATTGGTCTGTGTAAAATACTATATAAAAGAGTCACATCTCCAAAAATAAAGATTCATTTTCTAGCCTTCTAATAGAGAGTCTGTACCGTTGTCTGAGCATCAAACAACGACAGCACCACTCCATTTCCATCCTGAAACTGTGATGGTTTTTGGCTTCTTTTTNAACGGTGGCCTCTGAGGAGGCTGCACTTGCTCAGTCCCTGGGCACACAAGGAGAGGTGTTGCGTTTCCACCTCTGGCTGCCCACTCTGTGGGCTCAATATTTCTCAGCCTGAAAGAATTTTTAGCTTGCTAACCATTGCTAGCTCCTTTCCCAAGGGAAAGCTGTCAACAGTTTCTTTTTTCAAAACATCTCTCTCCGTTTCTCAAAACAGGTTAAGTAAACAGTGTTCCTTTTCCCTCAACAACTGTCCCCAGGTGTTGTTTCCTATTACTTAACCAACGAAGAGAAGTGTCAGTCCAATGGACCAATAATATACCTTTTTAGCACAGCATGTTATAAAAGAAACTGTTGGAATTGTAAATAAAGCCTTCTTTCTCTTCTGACAACTATATGGAGTCAATCTACTTTGTGTCCTACTGTGACACACTCAGCCATCCCATTCCTGACCCCCAGCACCTGCACAGCTCTCTGAGGCTGCTGGGAAGGTAACTTCACCTCCTGGATGTCCACAGTTCATACTGTGACGGAGTGAAGCATTTAGGAATGACAGCCAAACCTCTGCTGAATTATGGTCTGTGGGTATGTTCTTTGTTTGGGACACAAAATGTTCCTACAAGAGGTTTTCTCCAAATGTGTGGCTTTTGCCTGTGCTTGTCCTGTAGCCTGGCATGTATTGTATGCAGGACACACTTTTGACCTTTATTTTGTCCAAAACTATAGGCATCAATTAATTTCACTGTCTGGATAACCTGCACTCATATATTCATTTCATTTCTTGACAAAACTGCTTATTTCACTTTAAAAAAACCCCTTTTTTCTCCATAGTTACACATACCAGTTACTGGCCTAAGTCTGTTTTCTTGCCAGTAGCAGTGTGAAGAAAAATTTGCTTTAATGTAAGACCGTGCTATTCAAAAGCTCTGGGAACACAACATTTGATTTTTTTCGCTCTTTTCCTAACTTTAGTTAATGCAGAATGCAGTGGCAGCTGAGCCATTTTCCAGCCCTCCCTTTAACTAATCAGGGTGCTCAAATGACTTGTAAGAGACTGTACTAAGGTCTCAGTGCTTTTATATCATCTCTGCAGTAATAGCAAGTTTCAAGGAAATTGCCTTCTCTGAGCAGCTGTTATTTAATGCAACAAAGGCAAATCTGAGTCATTTTTACTGGAAGGGAAGACAGATTTCCCTTTCTTGACTGTAGTAAATTCATCTGAGGAAAAATGCTTCATTTTGCTCAGATTTTCATTTCTCTAAAAAGTAAATATGTCTTATTTCTTTATTTCTTTTAATT
>VYZR01070303.1:613-11457 GCA_013400675.1 Oxylabes madagascariensis
GGCGGAGGGAGCCCCCGGGGCGGCGGCGCAGGGCGGTGGCCGCCGGAGCCTGCGGGAGGCGGCGCGGGGCAGCTCCCCACAGCTGAAGCGCGGCGCCCTCCCGGGCGGGGGCCGCGGCCGCGACTCGGACAGCGCCTCGGTGGCCTCGTCCTCCGCCGAGGAGGAGGGGAGCACCACCGGCTCCGTGGCGCTGGACCCCCTGGAGCACGCCTGGATGCTGTCGGCCTCGGACGGGCGGTGGGAGAGCCTGGAGGGGCTGCTGAGCTGCGAGCCGGCGCTGCTCTGCAAGCGGGACTTCATCACCGGCTTCACGGTGCTGCACTGGGCCGCCAAGCACGGGCGGCAGGAGCTGCTGGCCAGGCTGGTCAACTTCGCCCAGCGGCACGGGCTGCCCGTGGACATCAACGCCCGCACGAGCGGCGGGCACACGGCGCTGCACATCGCCGCCATGCACGGCCACGCCGAGGTCGTGAAGCTGCTGGTGGGAGCCTACGACGCCGACGTGGACATCCGCGACTACAGCGGGCGCAAGGCCGCGCAGTACCTGCACCAGGGCACCTCGGGGGACATGCGGAGCCTCGTGGGGGCCCTGGAGGAGGAGGAGGAGGAGGAAGGGAATGCCGGCAATGGGAGCGGGCGCTGGAGGCTCTCCAAGGTGTTGCCGTCTAATCTCATGAACTACCGGCTCTCCCACCACCATCACGGCTCTGGGGAGGACGCCGAAGGTACCGATGGGGCAGCGGTGCCAGGCAAAGGCAAGGAGATGACCAGGAAAGCTTCTGGCAGCGGACGGATGAAGCCTCGGCTTAATAAGATCCGCTTCAGGACTCAGATCATCCACAACACGCCCTCCTTTCGTGGTGACGCTGAGGAGGAAGAGCACGAGGAGAAATCCCTGAAATCGTCATTCAAACTCAGGCCGAAGTCCAATGTGTTTGGATAAGGCCAGGGAGCAGTCGGTCTGGGAGGTGAATGCACGGACCAAAGTGCCCTCAGGTGTAGCACAGAAGGTGAGGCAGGTACGAGTGGGTGCTCATGTACACTCATGGGCTCTGGCCAGAAGGGTCCTGAGTATCTTGCTTTAACTCCCAGTTCGCTGTGGTCAGTGAGCCTAGCAGGTCAACAGGGCTCTGGGAGCAGCTGCTTCAGCCAGGTCCTCAGTGCTGAAATGCGAGGCAGTGGGTGGGCTGAGAAACGCTGGGGTGTTTAAAAGCTGTGCTCCTTTTTCTCTAAAAGCAGGCTTTGGGATTGTAAACCTGTGTTAGTGGATCTACTAGGATTAGTGAAGTGAGTGGGGGAAAGAAAAGTGCAAATGCTTTACCCTTACATTATCAACTGGTACTATACACTATCAGCAAACAGCTTGCTATGTCAGAAGAACACCTCAGTAATAATACAAGTATACCTTAAGTTTCTCTTTAACAGCAATACCACCTGGCACAGTGTGGAGTTGGATACACAAAATGAGATGGTAGAGAATGGTTTCCTGTCAGAATCCAAGCTTCAATCCATCAAAGAGTTGAGCCTGTGTTGACTTTATGCATTGAAAATTGCTTGATTTGACATCATGAATATATTATTAAAAAAGATCGATTGCACTGCAAGCAATGAATAAAGTTAACCATGTGCAGAAGTCTTTGCTGTCTGAGGTACTACTGAGCTTGCTTATCGCTCTTGGAATACTAATACAAGATAATAGAAGCAAAGAGTTTTTATATATGTTTGGTATCTTATGTTTTGTCTTAGGCAAAGCAATTTTATTTTAATCACTGTGAATTCTCAAGTGCCAGACCTAGCGCAGTTCCAGTTATTAAGTCTGGTCAATTCTTGTTAATGTTCTTTGTGTAACTCACTGCATTTAAAATCAGAAAATTGTGCTATAATGTGTTACCTGTGAAAGTCGTTCTCTTTTAGAATAAAAGAGCACAGACACCATTGCATGAAATCTTCATGAAACTCTAATATGGTTCTGTAATGTGATAGCTACAGATCTGTGTTTGCTTGTAACTTGTGTGCCAATCCCTTCAGCTGACACTGTGCGGAAATAGAGAAAAAATAGAGGGGAAGAAGAAAAAAACAAGGAAGGTGTGTGAATTCACACAGAGGGTGAAAAACTAGAACTCCGAAACACTCTCCCTGTTTATCATTCTGAATGAAGCAGCATAATTACAAATTCTAGTTAAGTGGTGGCAATGGTGTTTGAGTTCTTTTAAACCTGTATTTCTAGAGAAGTGATAGCCAAGGCTTTGAACTATTTGACAACCTAATAAGTCTTAATCTGATTGACGAGCCTATCCGTCTGCTAAAGCTTTCGGAAACCTTGAATCTTGTTTCTCTGCTTTAAAGCTAGCAGTTCTAGTGAAATCAAGGAGGCAGATTTATATCCATATTCAGCTTTCTTTAAGAGCTGAGATACTGAGCTGACCCTGGATCCTGAATGCTACTCAGTGTAGCAGCTCATCTGTGTTTAGTTGTTAAAGTATGGCCAGTTTCAATGCAGCATCTGTCAAAGCATGTTTGGAGTTGGCTTCCTTAAGATGCATGTGCATGCCTGGCCTGTAACTAACCAAAAGTAGATAGGCTTTGACATGTTAAAATCCAAATTTGAGACACTGATTAAATGCATGCCACAAGCTGTAGAACACCTCATGGGAAAACTGCTGCTGGGAGTGTGCACTTTTGAGGTAACAGCTAACTATCTATGGCTGTTGCTAGTGACTTAATTTCTTGTAGCGACGGGAAGGAAGTGCTATTGATGCATTGGCATCAGACTTTCCATGCAGATAAACAGCCAGTTTCTGCACTTCATATGTCAAAACCTAATAAATGACAGTGTTTGCACAGGCATGCAAGTGACACTTAACTATTTCTGGGAAAAGCTGCATTAAAAATAATATAGAACCTCTGCATAGGTGCTGGTCATTACTTCTGTGCAAAAAGACTAGAAATTATAGAGAGGTTCAGCTTTAGTTTACAATTTATAAGCTATAATGTTATAGATTTCATGTGCCTTCATTTTGGATTGGTTGCCACAAATGCAGTGGATAAAATCATTCTTGCAAAGCCCTTTATGTCTGTGGGACGGGACCAGAAATTTTCCCTCAGTCCTTCTGTTTAAACTCTACACCTGTAGTGGGTGTCTGAAACGGGGGATTGATCGTACACATTATGGTGTAGAGCTAATTCTGTTGTAACAGAAAAGATAATTAAATGCATAAGTCTTTAACTTTTCTCTGCAAGATAAATAGGTTTTTAGACTTCTGTAGGAAGGAAGTTTTCTGACTGAACACTTAAAACGTGAGTATTGTTTGGTATGGGCACATCTGAATTGAGCACATATTCCATGCAACTACTGATGTCCAAACCTTATTAAAGTTGTTTTCTGCTTTGAGAGTTTATAGTTTTTTCATACAGGCTGTTGGGTGGAGTGTTTCTCTCTTCACATGCAAGTAGCAAAGAATTGCACAAAAATACTGAGTCTTAGACAGCTATTGGGTTCTCGGGAAATAATTCGAGGGTTTCAAATAGAGCATACCTTGGATTTTAAGAGACTAACTGCAATATAATGTTACATAATACAGTGAAACTTTGCAAATTATTACGGGAACTTGAAAAATGATGAAAAGATGCCTCATTTATAATTCATTATTTGAAGTATCAAAGTGAAATTGCTGTCCACTGATACTGTTTAGCTGTCAGTTAATGAAGTTTCAGCATAATGGTCCAAAGATCTTTGCAAGGTGGGGTGCAACAGAGCAAGTATCTCTTTTGGTGTTTGAGATACACTAAAGAATGGTTGGATAACCACTCGTGTCTGTCTGCGCTATGGGAATAAAGCACTTTGATTTCACATTATGACTTGCCACATTCCACATGGTTACTTTTTATAACATGAGCTAAAACTTAATGGGGTTTTTTTGAGGTGGGAAAGACTTGATGCCCTATTTCAGTATATTTGCAGTCTAAAGGTGTGCTTGAGTCAAATATTTTGAATACGCTGCCTAAAAGGATGTGACTGAAATAAAGTTGTACGGTACAGAAAACTGGAGCACTTACTGGTGTCTTTTCAATGGTACGCCTGAAGTTACTGAATGTGTTTGTTCACTTTTTATGATGGTGTGTAAGGCAGCAAGACTGTCATGTAACATGTGGTATCTTCTTTTGTACTTTATGTTCGAAAAATTTTAGAGGCCTGGAAGCCTGTTGGGTTTTATTGATACACTTTTTGTGGTTGTCTCTCTGAATGATTACGAGTTAAGAATCTGTAAGCTTTAGTTTTATGAAATAAAAAGAGCCCATGAATGCTCTGAATTGGCTCCTGTATGCTACATACTTAGGTGGATATTGGCTGTTTAAACTATCTACTTGTTTGTGTTGGTTGTTTTAAATTATCTATTATTTAATTATATATAATTTAATTTTTAGGATGTTTGATGCTGTCTAGCACTCAAGCAATAAGACATGGAAACAGTACAGTAGAGTTGTTTGCAAGATAGTAACATTTTTCTTTGGCAGCTACTTTCTAATAACTCATTTCAAAGTAAATGAAGACACAATAATTTTTGTTGTAGACAAATATGTCTAAATAAGGGCCTGGGAGAGTGGCATTGCTTAACTTAAAATAGCATCCTGACCTTACTTCTGTACAGCTTAATATCTCTGACTCTGGAAAGACTAATACTAGTTTTAGTCACTGTGTAAAGGTCAACACCTAATTAAAAAGGGTTTAGGATTAAGGTATTTTGTAATGTCTTAACTACAGCTGGTGGCTACTGTAAAGAGAAGTTTCATCACCAAGCTAGACTGTGGGATTTTGGTGTATCTAAAAATTCTTAGAAGCTGTTGCCTTGCCAGAAGATATGTTAAAACCTCATGTGGCCAGTAGCTCCTAACAGACATCCAGATTTATGCTTAAACTGAAAAAAGTCTCAGCTTTTACCATGCTGGTGGATCAGGATGCATGCAGCTCCAAGCCAAACAACCCTAAATCAGTAGTATGGTGACACAAGTGAGAGAAGAAGGGAGGAGGAAGGGTTCTTGGAAACTTAGGAGAGAGCAGAGGCATGTGAAAGCAGCTGAGGTTATGGGGGAAGTGGAGGACTTGGTAGAAGAGCAGTCTCCGTGGGGCTTGCAGATCACGCGATGGCTTGACTAGTTCTTTAGAAAATTGTATCTAAACATACATCCCTTCTCCTACAGAGTAATAGTTGACAGAGATGGCTTGCTGAGAGCTCTTAACATAAATTAATGTCTGATGCTAAGTATTTTAGTTGGCCCTCTTACCAACATTTCTTTGTGTGACTAGTACTGTTTGCAAAAGCACAAACAACTCTTATGTCCAGTGTAGCTACAGCTGTTGCAGCACAGTTCTGGTACATCAGAATAGCCCAGCTTAACTTCAGGCTTCTCACTGGAAGAGAAGCTATTCAGCTATTGCTAACTTATTTTTCCATTAGCTAGAAAGGAGGGCTAAGGAGATTACAGTCCTGACTTAATACACCTTGAGTTATATGGAATGCATATGAACCTGAAGGCAATAGGCTAAACTTCAGAGACTTCATCCAGAAAAAAGTATTTGAGTTATGCATTTTGTTTCCTTGTTGGCATTGAAGAAAAGAAAAAAGGTACATACTTTGATTTTTTCGTGTCCTCATCTGAGTGTGCAAAGGAGGAAGTCTGAGATTAATAGAAGGTATTAGGAGAGGGGCTAGGTTTTTAGTTTGTGCTAAACTGTGAAAAACTGTGAGCAGTTCGACAGAAAAAAAGAAACATGATTTTGAATTCCTAGTTTTGTTATAATGACACGTCATTTTACAGCTGTTCCGCAATTTATCTTCTATGATTTTTCAGCTCAGCCAAATTTAGTGTTGATGTGTACTAATGTGCACTCATTATTGGAAAAACGGAGTCAACCTACCAGGTTTTGTGTCTGCTTTTAATAAAACTGTGTTACAAGTTAGGTGGTTCATCTCCTGTGGTAAAACCTTGAAGAAACCATATTCTGAGACTTTTAAAAGGAGTGCAGCTGCTAGCGGTGCATGACATGCCCTTAGAGCAGGTAATACTCAGGTCAAGGTGCAAAAGCATTCCATGTTCTTTCAGCTAGGTCAGCCATGCCAAATGAACCGTTGTAGTGTATTTAGGTGCACCTGCCCTTCTGCATAGACAGCTGTAAACTCTCCCCTCCCCTGGGTCACATTAATGGCTTTTAACCTGCCCTTGTTTCATTGAGAGGCATTTGGCAAACCCGCAGTGGGACAGACGAGAGTGACAGAACTGAGCAGCTCCGTGTCCATGCATGGCTCTGCATCACTGCAGGTAAATGATTGAAGCTGACTGCTGTCAGTCTAAAGCAGAAAGCCTGTAGAATGTATCCTTGCATCAACCCTTGTCCATGAAAAGAGACTCTGTAAACCTAATCTCAAATGCTGCTAACTACCGGAATAATTCAGTCACGTGGGCTGTGTCTGGGCATTTCCTCAGTACTTCTCTGCTGAAGCCAGAAGCCTTTACTTTTTCTGGCTGGCTATTGAGCTCTCGCATTTATTTCACTTTGCAGTTCCTTAAGAGTGCCTGAGAAACTGGTAGTAGGGTGGGCATAAATAACAGATGTCTCTTTTTAAAGCTGGGTGGGGTGATGGTTGTTTGTGTGGAGTGGTTGACTATTCTAGAAGGGGCGGGGATGGGTCCTTTTAAAAAGAGATAAAGTATGTCTGCAATATATGTTGAGGCACAGAAATCCCTTGGGGCATTTCATACTAAAGAGGTGCTGTCCCTTTTAGTGCTTTAAATACAGAAAGACAAAATTAACTGTGCAGACTGTAAAGATGTCTCTGTTCACTGGACATTCACTTGCACAATATAAAGCATCCCAGTACCAGAAAACACGTTTGTTTCTGCACTTGAATATATAAGGACATCTATATTTGCTATTTCTTTTCCTTGTTACCTGTGGCACAGTATCTTAAAGGAATGCGGGTAAGTCCTGCTGGTTCAGCTGCTTCCAACAGCAGGACCATAATAGCTACCAACCTCACACTTGTCTTCTGCATCTTGAAGTGTGCCCTTCTGCTGCAGCTGGGCTGGGTGGAACAGACTGTGGGTGTCGTAGCTGCCACCCCTGCAGTCTACAGCTGCACCGTGTGGGCTCCAGCACTGGTAAGTCTGAGGCCTTTTGAAGCTGCTGGCAGTTCTTCCTTGAATGGAGATGGAAGCAGAGATGCTACATCACTTCATCTGCCTGTGACATTTACACAGGTATTACACTTTCACATGTGAATAAATGACATGAACTAAACTATGGGTGAAACTGGAGGGCTGAGAAGATTTTTGGTGTTAAATGGTGCCAAGTACTTCATATAGCTGACATAGCTAATTAACAGTCTGTTATTAATCTCTAGCTACTGACAGAAATCAGTTGGATCACCACTGAACAGTAGCTCCAGGAAACTAAAGAGCTGCTGCAAGATTACTATATCTGTTCATAAGATACATCGTTGTACTTGAAGATATCTCATTAAGGATGTTTTTTCTTTGCAAAATGAGTTAGCTGTATCATGGGTAAGAGCATGCAGTACTACATTCCCAGTATATCTTTTAAGGGCTGTATCGTCAGTCACTGACAGCTGTCAGCATGCTAGGCAATATTAGGCTTTTGGGTATTAACTTGAAATTTTCTCAGCTTTGAAAGTCTGCTTCAAGTTCCTGCAGTAATCTCAACTCCCTTGTAGCCAAATTTTTGTTTCTGGGATAACTGAAGTGCTGGGCAGTTCTTGAACTTGTGTGTGCAAGAGAAATGTGGTAGTGGCCTTTATCCAGTGTTTACATTTGTGGGGCTTAAACAAAATGAGAACCCAAACCTTTTCCTGGATCTGGAGTAAATTTATCTGAAGCAGTGTTTGCAAACAGGCAAACATTGAGCAGAGACTTCTGCTGAATGCACTGAAGAACTGCTTTTTTCTCTCTGATATATCAGTTGTACAGAATAGCAGTTGTTATTTTTTACATCATTACATCATTTAGCTCAGAACAGATAACAAATCAGAGAATTCTAAATAAAAGTGTGATTCCTTCTAGACTGGAACCTTGGCTAAAAACAAAGCAACTGGTTTTCTACTGGGTAGCAAAGTCCTGCTATGAAAAAGTCTGCTGATGGTGCTTGGCAATGTGCAGAGCTCTTCTGTACTTATCCTCTTCTTTCCTTGCAAATTCCCATACGTCCCCTTTTTTCTCTCTCTCTCTCTATTTTGTAGTGGCTTGAATTCTATAAATATTGATTAACAGAGCTATAAAGTTCAGAAAATGGGGATGCTTCAAATAAAGAAATCTCTTTATTAAGAATTAAATGCAAAAACTAAACATAAGCTTTCCTTTTCCACTTGAAATTTTAGGAGTGGAAGAAACAAAAATTTGTTTTGATGATAAAGATCTCCACATACATAATTTTAATTAGAACAGAGGCAAAACATAAAGTTGGTGGGCAAATGTGGAAAAAGCCACACTTCCTCCTTCAGGTTTTAGTGTTGTGTACCTTAAAGTCAACACTGTGAATCATACTCTGCTTTGAATAAGAAACACTGCACGTAGTTCACAGGATTTTCAATTATCATTTCATTAACCATATGAAAGCAGCATCTTTTACAATGAGTCCTTAATGGGATATCTGGCTAACTGTAATGCCCACATCCTCTTACAGATGAACGCCTTTTGATGCCTGTGTAACTGAATCTAAATTCTGGAAAACTTTGCCTCACATCCTGTTAAAAGTAGAATACTGTAACTTTACAGATGACTAACATTTTGAAAGTTCACTTTCCTACACGCCCTTCAAACTGAAATGCCTGTTGTAAAGACAATGGGGAAAAAAAGCAACACATCTCAAACATGCCAGTACACACAGTGAGAAAGCAATACAGGGCAACAGCTCCTGTCTTTGTAACTGCTGAATGATTTTAATATTCCACATTCCACGCTAGTGCTCTTCAGGGGGCCTTTTCTGGTTTAAATCCCTCTGACTTGTTACAGTAGTGGGTCAGTAGTGGAGAATTACCTATGCTCAGAATACTGCTTTTTCGCTAGTGTTCTTTTTGGAAAGGAATTGTTGGCATAAGCTGTGGAGTTCTTGTTGCCAATGTTGCCAGTGTGGCTTTTTTTAATGGTCCTTTGCGGGCTTATGAAAGTTTTGCCTGCTTGTTTGACTTGAGATTGAATGAAACAACTGGGAAATAATACTGAAGAAGTGGAAATTGAATGTTTGGGAGAGGAGAAATGCATTAGGCTGTCAAAACTTGTGCTTGCACAGTCAATATCCCATAATATCAGGCGTTGTTCAAATACAGGAAAGGATGTAGCTCCTCACCTACAGTGCCTAGAATCTTTGTAGCCTTCTTAAATGGTGGCAGCCAGGCAGGGATCATGCCTGCAAAATAGATCAAATGTATGCAGACATACAAAAAAGAGAAGGCATAATGCTTTTGGCTAGACGCTTTCCTACTTTTCCCTAGCACCTCACTATGACTTTCCTGGGAGCCAGTCAACTAATTTCAAAATCTTCTAGAACATTTGACTTTCATGAAATTTCAAATAACACTAACGGGATATCATTAAATCTTCAAATCTTTATCCTTGAAACTTAGTTTAAAGGACACAATTGTGTTCAGGCTTAACTGATAAAATATTCTTAGAAAGGAATTCAAACTCAGCCTAGTCAATGAATGTATGTGGAAATCAGTGGGTGACTGCAGGACTGGCTGCAAGGCTTTAGCTGACAATTTGCATCTATGTCCTGGCATGGATAGGTAACTGCCATAATGATGGGTGTACAGAAAACCTACTATGTGTGTCTAAGAAACTAATTGCTGAGAAAAATACCTCTGTTGAAAAATTGGTTTTTGAAATTTTGTCTAGTTTTGCAGCGTAATTTTAACTATCCACCAGTTAAGAATCAAATTAACCCTGCTGCTCCCTGTAACCTGTTTTTTGATTTGTGGAGTGTGAAGAAAAAGAAGCCAATTGTTATTACAGGATCTTCAGGTTCCCATGTTTCATCAGAACAGCAGAATTTCCCTACCCATACAGAGCATCTGTAGATTCTCTGCAGACACTACTAAACTGCTCCCAACAGGAATGGGAAATACTGCCTAAAATATACCCCAAAAATTAAAAGCCTGAGGAAATATGAGGCACACAAATACTGTATGAGTTGTGCAAGTTCACACAGGAAGACTGTGAATAAGAAGTACTGTACCCCCTCAAAAAATCTGTTTCGCCAAATTCTCATTAAATGTTCAATCCTACCATCTTAAATATGGAATTTATGTGGGATTCAAATATTTCCTAATTTTAGAGTTTTTGACTAACATCTTTAAATAGTCACAGTTTCTTCACTCCCACGAATGATAACTTTGCATTTGCTGGTTGTCTCCTTTTTTTTCTCTCCACCCTGTGGCTTGCAGTGACAATGTGGCAATTCACAAATGAGTGGGTGACATAAAAATGTCACTGTTAATCCTTGCTGGAATTGATGCAAAAGGTCTATTTATGTTTGCTGGCTAAATCCTGCATCTAACAGAAGGCATTTATTAGTCTGTTGTTAGAATAATTGTTTCTTTAATGACATGTGATGTTATATCTGATTATGCACAGAAGCAGAAAAGACAGCTGATGGAATTATAGTGCAAATTGCAGTCTCACAGGGAGATAATAATAAAATCTTAGGGTTCTTTTTTCCTGAGAATTGCTCTGTATTACACTAATTTACGTCCATTGCTTCTACTTCACTCCAGAGCTATGATTAACTAGAGCTTCCTTATGTTTGACCTTAGCTACACTTTGTTCATGTCAAG
>VYZR01070319.1:0-24071 GCA_013400675.1 Oxylabes madagascariensis
TGTCATTGTTTAGCGTACAACAGTGACAGAACAGGAACATAATCATCAGGGTTTTGTGGAACCGACCGAAAAGCATTTCAAAATTTCACTTCAACAGAGACAAATTCTATTTCACACCTTTGGCAGACTGGCTTCATCAAACATTTTTCTCCCCCAGGAAAGCTGGGAAATGCTGTCTGTCTCTGGGAAATATCACAATCCTTTGCCTGTGCCTTTCCCTGTGACTGCCCATGTGAAAGACAAGCATCTGCACAGTTGAGCCTGGGAACGCCGAGCAGAGTGGGATGTGTGGGCTGGCATCAGCATCTGCCAGCGGGCCCTGCACCATCTCAGGAGGGACGGATTGTCTCTGCAGCCTCCTCTCCTCTCAAGGACAGAGCTCAGGAGCAGAAGGGGACAGGGCTGGATGTGCCATGTCCCCTTGCAGTGTCCAAGCCTCTCCACGAGGCCAGGGCGCTTTGCCATCAGTGCAGGAGGAGGGAGCCCAAGGCAGGCAGCACCAGCAAAGTTCTGCCTCGTCTAAAACTGGGATTTTGCTGCCCTCATCAGTTTACAGCCCTTGAAATTACCTGGCTTGCTTGTGTCTGAAGCTGACCCTCGAGATGAGCTTCCCCAAAGGTGTTGTGGCTCATTAAAAACTGCACTAAACAGTTGGCTGTGGATCCAGGAGAGGTGGCCTTGCTGCATGATTAAGAGAAGTAAAATGAGCTACTGGAAACTGTATAGTCACTAATGAATTTCCTTTGAAAAGTCAGAGGTTAAATACAAATGTCAACAACAGGATCGCAAGCTGTCCTCAAATTCATCAGTGAAATGGTCAGTGCAGGCTACTGACTCCAAAAACAAATATTTAGAATAAAAATAGAAAGGTCAGCCCAGAGAAATGCAGACTTTGCAAAGCCAATTAAATAAAACCCTCAGGATAGATTGTATAGTGATGATATCCCAGTGCAGTCCTGTATTAAATCAGATCAATATAGGAATGCACTTAAAACTGATTTTTGAGAGCTCTAAGCAATACACAATAGGGTAAGTTGTCTCTGAACACTGTGAAAAGCAGATACTTCAGGCGAGCATGACGGAACAATGATCTCAATTTTACAGTGTTAAAAACTCCCTGTCCTTGCAAGCAGCAATATATTTGTATTAAAATTCATTGTTCCCTCACTGGCACAGGAAAGTTGATACAACAGGTCAAAATTAGTTAATTACAGAAAAGATGTGTTTATGGATATACCAGGCCTTAAAGTGACGTTTAGTACTCACATTGCCATGTAGGAGCTGGATTATTCCCAGACAGAGCCCAGCAGATGATCTATTCCTCACAGACTATTCTTTTAAATACATTGGGTGCAAAATAGACCAAAACAAACTTCATAGTTTGGATTTTGCTGGGAAATGAGCTAGCCTCGTTAGGGAGCTGCTTAAAAGCAGATTGTGTCTGGTGTGAAGGGGTGATGCTGACAAGCTATGTACGTGTGACACGAGGATGTGCCATGTGCAAGGGAAATCTCCTCCATCCCATCAGAAGCTCCATTATATGAGGGATCATAAATATCTGCAGCTTTTAGCCGTGTGCACAGCACAAAGAATTATGCCCCACTGCACCTCTCAGCTTCTAAGACCTTCAAAGTTGGAATATTCCAGAGAAAGCCGAACATCCGCCCTCAACTCATCAGTTATCAACACCACACTGCCTGGTCTGGATCAACAGGATTTGAATGAAAAGTCCTTCCCTAATCCTCCTCTTTGAAAGGAAAATATCTATGCATTTAAAACATCATCTGCTTCATTCCTTCGCTCATCAGAAGAGCTTATCTGCAGCCCTTAGACAAGTGAAAACATTCAAAGTTATGTGTGAAAAGCAAATGGGGAATAAAAGAGTGAAAAATTTGACAGTGGTCAATATGTTCAAAAGTTTGAATGAAAATCTGAATGGTGTAGAGATTAAACACACCCTAATTATGTAGTAAGCCAAAACGGTTTTCGTAGTGCTTTGATCTATTTAGTATTTTACATTCATAATTAAAAAGTGCCTACTAAGGCATTTACCTGAGATGTGCTATGATCACTCAGGGAATAAAGCTGCTTATTCTCATTTATACAGCTGAAACAACTTGTTTTCTTTATTGAAGGCAGAAGAATACAAAAGTTGCAATATTTTTATGAAAAAATATGATTTGACTAAGAAAACAAACAGTTCTAAAATAAAATGTACAATTAGAAGCCTCTCTCTGCTTTCTTTACAGAGTAGGCTTCCAGTCACTGCAAACACAACTAATTTTGGCCTTAGATACAAAATAAGTTTCTAAAGCCTAAATGAGAAAGGAAGTCCATAGAACAGCTCATGTACATGGTCAGCTTCTGTTATTATATCTTTGAAAGGCCTCAGCTTCAAGGTCTGCTTAGTTATACATTCATCCAATTTTGAATTATTAAACATGTTTTCGCTTTTCACAAATTTCCTCTAATCTACCCACCTTGGGTTTTTTGTGAGAACTGAGAGAACAAGTGAGCTTGGCATTTTGATGAGCTCCCATTGCCAGCTCAAGAGAGATCAGCCATACTCCAGTTTAGGGAATCTAAAAACTCTACTAAAATACACTTAGGAAGTCACAGTGACTCTAAAGATCACTTTCTTCTCTCACAGGGGAAATCCCACAGAGACTCGAGTAGAAAAGCCCAACAATGGTGTTTGAGGAACAGAGCTGAAGCAGTAGAGGGTTTTCTTCAACCAGAGCTTTTCTTCATTAGTAGTATAGAAAAAAAGGTGGGTGACCTAAAAATAGCCTGAAAGGCTGCCACAGAAATTTTTCACCACTCTACTGGTGATGGGAAAAAAAAAAAAAAAAAAAAATTCTCGATTTTTTACCACTTGAGGAGGTTTTCCAAAACTAAAGACTTTTTTGCTCCCCTATCCCATTGCTCCTCCCAGGTGCCAAGGAAATTGTAAACAAGACTAATAATGAGATGGAAATCACTTCAGCGCAAAGTGGTATCCTGGAGGAAGAGGACTTCTTATTTCTTCCCCCAAGCAACAGCTCATTCTTACCTGGGCCATGATCTCCAGGGAAAACTATGATTGCAGCACTGATAAAACATCAGAAATAAGTCATTAAAACACCTCACACACAAATCCTTCATTCTCCAAGCGAAATAGGAAATGTTGAAGAATCACCACAAATGCAAAGACGCAGACTCATTTTTAAAAGAAATTCATTTTTAAAGAAATTCCTTCCATACCATTCCCTGACAGTGCCATCATTAACGTGGGCATGTTGGCATTTGCTTTTGTGAGCTGCCTGCCTTTTACCCTGACAGTGCCTTTGTCCTCAGGCTGCTAAAGCCTCTGTGCCCCCAGAAATGCCACCCAAAGTGCCAGTGAATTCCAGGCCCTCTGCTGTGCGCTGTGCCAGCTGACAGCCCTACAAACACACAAGGGATATTTTTTTCCCATGAAGACAAACACCAGCAAATTGAATTACTGTGCTAACAGGAGCAAATAAAATTTATTTAGAAAAAGAAGGCATGGTGAGATTATCTAATTAAAATTATTCAGACTTGCTTTGCACTGCCGGTGTTTTGAAGAAGGATAGCAGGTAGTACAGTATCCAGCCCCTGTGAATTTATTAGTGTTGAGCTTTAACCCTACAACTGTCAGCTCTGATTGGAAAAATTACGTTCAAGGTTTTGTAGCAAGAAGTGATTAAGTGCATTTACAAAGTGAGGACATCCGTTCCCAAGCTGCCTAACATCAATTAAAGGAGGCCAAATTAAATCGATGTTCTAATTCTACAAAATTAATGGTAACTTTTTTTTAATAGATGTAACAACATTTCCCTGAGGTCCTGTAATAAATTCTTATCACAGCAACTCATGTACAAAGTAAATGGTTACCTATCCATGAAAATGCCATGTTTAAAGCCAGTTATGGGAACGATGACAATGAGGTTCATAATGGTTCCAGTGTTCTTCCAGACATTTTATACTTGACTTAATGTTTGAGAGTTCTTTATTTTTAAACAGGAGGAAAGCATGAAGGAAAAAACATTTCTGTTTATTATGGAAGTATTAATATTTTTTGCATTAGTTCATTTTAAATAGAGCATTCCCTTAAACTCATGGGATCAGGAGCTAATTAAGGTTACCTATAATTACTTTTATTCAAAATGCAATCATATATCTTCACTTTATGTCATTCTGTAAAAGGCAAAATTAATTTAATTTGCTTTTTGGGGGGGATTGGTTTATTTGTTTGGTTTTGGTTTTAAGTGTTGGGTGACATAAACCAAATCCTTCAATTTTCCATATGATCATTCCTGCTCAGGAGACGAAGGGACCAGAGATATTTTAGATGCAGTTTTGCAATGCAGACACTGAGGTGAAGGCACCTCCTGCTTATGGCAGAGTGACACTGGCTGTGGGTGATAAGGTATCAGACACCCCATCACCTGTGGGAGAAGCTGCTGAAGTAATGGCTCATATGGTTTCAAACTTTCACATTCTCTCTGCCATAATGCTCTTATAATTATTAGAAAAGACATATTTGACTACTTTCTATGGCTCCTTTAATTTAGTATTTAAAGCATTAAGTGCCATAAACTAAAATTTCTGATAGTTACAGCCACATCCAGGAATATTTGTCACTGCCATTAACTCTTCTCTTTCTGAAGGATCTCTCCTAAAACACTGTCCTGAGAAGAACCATAATTGAATATATAATCCATCTTACAATGAATAAAGTATTTATTAAAAGCTTAACAGAAACAGGATTAAATTAGCCTGTTTAGTTCAGCTTACTGTTTATGTAAGTCTGGGCCTTAACCTGCTCCCGGGCTTCTCTTCTGGAAAGTACCACCAGTATTCAATTGCATTCTCGTCTGAAGTCCATGCAAGACAAACTAAACTAGTGAACACAGCTCAGTTCTTGAACACAGATTTTATAAATTCAGCTCGCTCTCGGTATCGATTTAAAATGCGGTTTTGTAACACAGGTTTTGTAGTGATGCTTCAAAATCCATTAAACCCCACAGATATTTCCTCCTAGAACATTATTCTGGTCTCCTGACAATCGGTGGCTTTACCAACATGTAATCATCTATGTTTATCTGGAGATGCCCTTGTGTGATTTGTCAGAATAAATCATCTAGAGCTCAAACACAATGCTGTTTTCAATTTGATGTTTTCAGAAGTCCTGCTGAATGTGAAGAGCTGTTCAGCTGGGAGCTGCTTTGCCTCCCCAGCGAAGTTACAGCAAAAAACATTTGCTGAATCCAGGGCAGGAAAGAAATTCTCGTGTTATGTTTGAAGTCTAATAAAAAGTAATCAAGTTTAAAAGATTCAAATCTTTGAGCTTCTCTAGATGGTTTGGATCAAGTCTGAATTCTTCAAATCCTACTCGGGACAACATTCACTATGTCCTTTGGGAACAAAGGGCACAAAGGAGGAGAGAAATGAGATACAGAGAGGAGAGCAATTTTCAAACCAACTGCTGGGAGTTACTCTGTTATAGAAACCCTGTAAAGATGATTCTAAAGACTTTAGCCAAGTCCCAAAATCATAAACTCCCAATCCAACAGACAACGTCCTTTAGTTAGAGCACTTTAGTAATTCAGCAAATAATTCATCATATGCCAATAATTCATTATTAAGTGAATAAACCACTTCCAGACTACAAGTAATTGAAAACTTTCTATCAGACCAGAAACTGAAATCATGTTTCAATGGCAAAGAAATGTGGAGCTGCTGGGGAAAATGGTGCCTTCACAAGCAACTATACACCCTGGGCTGCCTCTGTCATCTGCTGCTTCCTGAGATGGAAATGCAGATCTTCCCAAAGCAAAGGGGGGCTTCCCCTACAGCAGACATGTTTTAATTATGGCCCCTAAGAAAAACTCAAGACAAGGAAATGTTTTGCCTATGCCTTGTTGATACTTCTTCCAAGTTGCCATTACTGAGGAGGAGAAAGGCTCTGTTTCACTCATTACTCCTCAGCTCCACACTTTCCTCCAGAACACGAGACTCTCTCTCAGGTCTCCTCCTCTATCTCCTCCTCTGCAATGTTGGCAGCAGCTTCTTTCTTTTTTCTCCCTGGAGCAGCTACACCAGTACAGGTGCTACTGTTCACCTTCCCAGGACCCAGCTTATGGAAAGCAGGAGACAGAACAACGCTGCTTTTTCTATTCCCCTGTTGCAGCAACATGAACACTTCTCCAAGCAACCACTGCAGTTTTAAATCACCCCAAACCCTCCCTGGGTTTTTTACAGAAAGGCAGGAAACAAGTTTGGTGGCTGTTAAACGTGAACGGGAAAGCAAAATATTTTAGTACTTCAGTCAAAAGAATAAACCAAACACACACTGCCCCCAAACACCCCCTCTTAGTTCTGGATATTTGCCTTTCCAGTGAATGTTGCTGCTAAGAAAATTGTGTTTTTAAATGTACAATGGGAATGGGCAGCAGCACCCTTCCACAACTTCTAGTGAAGTCCCAAACCAAAATGCTGCTTAACTCACAATCGCTTTATCTGTGAATAGGTGTTACCTAAGAACTACTTTTTATAAACACTTTATTTCCCCTAAACATAAACCCCTCATGCTCTCTAAGTGCTGAATCAATGTGTGTGTACTGATGGAAACATTTCCCTTTCTTCTGCCATGGAGCTTATGGTTTGTTTGCTCCAAACTACTCACATTTCATTCAGAAACTTTTCCCAAAATATCTCTTTTGCCCATTTTGGGCACAATGTTAAGCAGCAGTGCAAGGTTTAATTAATAAGAAATCCAGTATTTTCAGCATTTTCACATATAAATTAAAGCTGTTGAACTAAATACCCAATGGAAAGATATCTGGTTTTGACCAGACACTGCAGTTTCCAGGCTGAGACCTTTTTCTATTTAAAAGTGACCTGTGGGGACTGATTATTAACAATTTAAACTCCTCTTTCTCTCCCTCAGCTTCTGCCACCTCCTACCTAAATTGAGATCACGTTCACTGCTCTTAAAACCTGGCAGAGCTCCATTAAGGCCCAGCTCCATTAAAGTTTATGGAGCTCTTCCAATTTCCATGGCAGAGAATTTGGCCTGTGGTTTGTTTAAAGGTTATAAGCCTTGCCTGCAAATACTACTATTCCATGTGGAATTCAGCTACTCTTTGATTTTTACAGCTGCCCACGCCAGCCAAAAGGTCCTTACTTTAGACTCTCAGTGAAACAGAACAATGAAATTGTTAGCCACCTTTAGGTATTCTTACAGGCTCTTAAGAAAGGAATTTTTATCACATTAATTTACATTGTGCTTATGAAATCTCATCTTTTTCCCCTTGTTGCTGTAAATCATTTTTGTTCCATATCAAGAGAAAAGAAAACCTTTTTTTCACCAATTACAGAAATAAAATAAAAGGCAAAAGTTTATTCACTCTACTTCTTACAGAATTTCCAGACTAGGTTTTCAGTGGATGAACTGAATAGCCACCTCTACTCCTGCTAAGCTGATTTAGAATAATTAGTCAAAGGAAAGAGAACCGTCCCCAAATAAATTTCACTAGGCGTGAGGATGGAAGAAAACCTTGGTAAGAATCAGAAAAAAGTTACTTTGAAATATCTGGCTCCTTATTTTAAACAGTCAATGGTGAATATTAATGTATTTTCAGCTAAAATTTCCTCTTGATGTTTTTCTGTAAGTACACTTTTTTTGCTAACCATGTACTTCATAAACATGACAATTGTTGCCCATGATTTTCCCAGCACAGAGCCAAGGAATACATCCAATTTTAATGGGAAGAGCATGCAAAGGCCTTCTGAATGTTAGTCCTTGCAGAAGGAAGAGATTTATCTTCAAACAAAGATCCACTTAAATATGTTTGTGACAGCTGAGGAATTTATCTCCAATTCTTTTTGCCTGTGGTGTGCCACGTTGCTATTTTCCCCATAGCAGCATGCAAGCAGCAAACTAAGATGTCATATACATAATACAGAGATAAAAAATGACCCTATTTCCATGTCCATGTGATAAATGGAATGAAAGTTCAGTGAACACATATTTGCACATTAATTGAACTGCATGATTCTGTCCTGTTCAATCAAGTCACTACTCTGTGTACCACAGGAAATTTTTCTCCAAGAACCATTAAACCAACTTTATTGCTTAAACACATACACATTTTCACCTATTTATCTTCCTGCCTTGCCAAGATAGAGGAAAAAAGTTACCTCTGCGTATTCACATGACTGACAACATATACACAGGAATTTATATATGACTACATCACATCACTACAATGAGAATCTGAACTAAGTGTTGCTGTTCACTGTAATAATCAGAGAACAAAAGTATTTGATCAACTTCCGTAACCCATAAATATTTAGGAGACATTTGGGCTTTGAGAATATTAAGTTTTCCCTCAGAAATCAAGTTTCCTTTGGCTGATTTAATCATCAAGATCAATATGGCCCATCTAGAGCTGTGACAGCACGATACTCTTGAAATCCACAATGGAGGACTGAGAAAAGTGTGATTAATACAGCACCTTTAAAAGCTTCATCAAAACACGTCCAGATTCTCCTACAGGCAGTGAAAACTTACAGCATTCAGCAAGAGGATGTGGAAGGAGGGTAAGAAACAGAATCAATAAACAAAGTGCACTTTCAAGTCAATACCAACCCCTTAGTGAGACAAGCTTATGTTCACTTCTGTCACCATCAAATTCCTGATGCGCTTTGCTGGAACACATTCTGGAGACGTGTCCATAAAATGTGTGTGTTTATACATAGGCATACAGCGAAGGCATGCAGCATGGTTCACAGCTGGCATTATTAAATCTCATTTTCTTCAGAAGCCTCCCAGCAGCACTGTGCAAACAGATCTGGGCAGGGCAGGGCAGGGGGGTCGCTGGCGGTGATGCAATCTTTAGATCCTTGGGGGAAAATTCCAGTTTCAGGCTCGGTGGTTGAATCCAAGCAGCCACATGAGGGCTGGGGAGGTCTGGGTACAACATTTCCTCTCCAGGAGCTCGCTCTGCAAAGGGCGGTGACATCCAACACAAGGCCAGCCTGGGGTCCCAGCCTGAACCGTGAACAGCCCTGCAGCCAGGACCAAAGGGACAGGGCAGCTTTTGGGTGAGAGAAGGACAAAGGAGAAGCCAATGGAAACTTCACAAAGCAGATCTCAAAAGAATGACAGAGGCCCAAAAAAACCAAAACAAACTAGAAAAAAAATTACAAAACAAACAAGAAAAAAGCAATTAAAAAACCCCAAACCAGTCAACCGAAACAAAACCAAGCCAAGCAAACAAAACCCCAAGCCCAGTTAAAAGTGTCTGCTGAAATAGAGACTTTATTGGGAAAGGTGATGCAACTTTGAATGAAGCAAATTGAGGTAACTGAATTAGTCCATGAACCATTTTTCATGCATATATTTAAAAAAATATCCAAGTCTAAAGCCTGTGTAGGCAACAGAGTCTCAGCTACCAGAGGCACACATAGGAACCTGCGTGGTATCATAGCCAGAAGATTTCAGTCTACAAATATTCTGCCCTTGTTTTGTAATCCCTCTCCTAGGAGCATCATGACACACCTGGATATTCTTCAGACTGTGCTGGGACACCTCAAAAAGCACTTTTTTGAAAGCTTACAAGACCCAAGTTTTTGTCACTTGAACTGAGTAATGGTAATTTATGTGTCCAAGTCCTTGCCAAACTGGATGACAATTAAAGCCTAGTACATATTTAAAGAAATACAAAATGAAGGCTCAAGTTCCAATCGTATATATATTATAAATGCTCTATTTAATAATTTATAATCAGTAAATTAGACAACTGGTAGTGTCTAAACTGATGTATTGCACGATTCAATCTGTCTGGGGCTTTATGAAAGTTTGTAATTTCCATTCATTATCTTTTGTTGAACTACTTGCTTTTCAGTGGTAGAAGCTTCTGCTTCCATGAGTAAAGTAGTCCCCAAACCATAAATTATATCCTACAGTTTTGACATCATTTATTTTCATACCATTATACATGCCAACCTTTTGACTACTCAAGATCAAAAGAGTTGCTCTCCAGGCTCATATTTCACTATAACTCTCATATTTTATGCAGCAAATTAGGTTTTACAGTAGCAGCTACAGCAAGACTCTCTCTCACACTGCACAGCTTAAAATTACTGCACAGGATTTCAGACGGAAGGAGCACAACCCTAGAAATTCACGCTCAAGTTAAAAATGGATGAAAACTTGGTATAATTCCTCTGCATCCATTTTGTGCAGTCTTTATACATCTATATGTAGCTAATGTGATTAAACCTCAAAACGATAAAAGGAAGTCAGGATTCTGCCTTTGGTAATAAAAGTTGGAAGGGAATCCATCAGCTCCTGATGGAGGCAGGTATTTGGTCTGTTCAGAGGGGGCTGCACCCCAGGCACATCCGAGGGTCACCCACCAGGCACACACTGCCATGAATTTCTTTCCTGACACGTTTGGAATGTCCATATTAACTTGTCAGGATAATTGCTCCAACTGGGAGCTCCCATCACTGCCAATCAAGGGTTTATTGGGGATCTGAAGACACAGAAGGTGCTCAGCAGGATTTATATGTGACACTGAGTTATCCAGAGACATCTTTCACTGGGAGTTCAGACCCTTACTCAGCTTGCATGATTGAAAAATACTTTTTAGTGGAAATAACTGAAGGCACGACATCAAAATCCCAACTTCTGCACAGTTACAACAGTTCAGTTCTACAAGCTTGGAAATTAAAAATATTTTTCATTTATAATTCCTGATTTTACACTTGAAATTATGAATATTTTTAGTTATATTATACAGAATTACGGCATTAATACAATTATCATTTTAAGAAAAAATACCGGCACCTATTTACACACAATTTGTGACAGCTTGATTTAGCCAAATCTAAAGTGATTTCAACAGACCAAGCAAAAATTACAGTCTTACTGCAATAATTATCCTCTTGATAAATTCTGAAGTCCCACTACAAACTACAGAGATTTTAAAGGCCCTAAAATAATCAGAATTATTACTAAAAGGAAAGCTTTATGCTGTACTCCTATAGATATGTAGTTTTCTTAAATGGTAAATATTTTCTTGCTGTGAATACATTAAAGCTAGGAACATTTAAAAAGTACTAATAGCAAATTCTTTATTAGTCATCACGATTGATCACTCCATGCCTCATTCCACTTGCAGGGAAGAGGGAATATAGAGCTGGATAAGATTAAGAATGCACAGTTTCAATCAAACGCTGTGGCTGATGCAAAGTATTGATGCATCCGAACAGGGAGAAGCTGTAATCCACTCACTCATCCTGAAAAACAACCTGAAAATAGAAATGGAAATGTCTCCTGTCCTGAGCACGCACATCCCCTGCAGTGATGGCACACGAGGTCCTTGCATGTTAAGTGTGCTGGAGAGAATAAAGTAGGGCAGGGAGTGGAGGGAGGCTGAATGACATGTTTTTATCTGCTCTGGGGTTTTAATACAGCACCTGCAATTTACCCTGACAGCATCCAACCAAGCATTCATCTTTCCCCAGATAAAGTTCCCACCGATATCATAGTTTTCCCATAGAAATCAATCAGACAGCCAAGAGGATTTAAAAATTCCTCATGAGCTAGCAGAAAGAATTATAAGTCTAGCAGGAACAGCGCACACTGCAAACCATCAAAGCAGTGACAGTAGGACAATATTGGTAGAGGCATATTTTCTGAGCAAGCTCTGCTATCTGTTTACACACACATCTCACTGACTCCTTTTCCAAAAGGAATTAGTTCACCTTGGCATCAGAAGCAGGCAATAGAAGCAGGTATGGTCCTGCTGGCAGTGAGACCCCAGCTCTGCTGCTGCCTCGCCTCAAGATTCCTTCATTTCACTGGAGCTGCGTTCTGCATCACCTCCAGAGTGTGTCAGACACACAGCCTGACGGGCTGGCATCGCACCTGGGCACCCAGGAGCAGTGCAAGGCAAGCAGACAACAATATCAGCCAGCACAAACCCCTCCCATCACCTCCGTGGCGGCTTGCAGACCGTATCTGCTACGGACACCTTGCACATGTGGCGCTCACATCGCTCCTGCAAATACATCTCCCGCAAACAGACAGGATTTCTCACACACATTTTACAAATAAAAATACAGTGAGATTGCCTGTCCTGTCAGAGGATTCTCCTGCTCTCTCCACCCCACCCAGGGAGCAGCAGAGGGTGGATGAAGGGAATCCATGAGCCGGCCTTGTCTGAACAACGCTGCTCCCCAGGCCTGAGCTGCTCCTTCCACTTCCAGGGAAGTGGGGAGCTTCACACTAACATTTCCTGATAATCAAGGACCTGATGGATCAGTGTATAAATCAGTCACACTTCTGTTATCATTAGAGCCGTATTCTCCTTATTATTCTGAAGTTTCCTGTAAACTCTGATTTAATAACCTCCTTGGGCTTTGAGCTGATTTTGATTCCATTTTATTGAGACATATTGGCACCCTTTTCTTCATGAGAGTAAAAAATAGGCTGCCTTGACATTCCTCCCATTACAGCAGGCAGAGAGCTAACACAAAGTTATGCTGAACTTGTATTTCAATCAGGCATGACCTCTCGCTTCTCACAAGAAGGCCTTGAACTTCACTGTATCATTTATTCAAATATTGCAGAGGAAAAGAGGAATCACAACAAGCTTTCTCTGTTCTATTTTGGTAACACCATTTGTTTCAGAAAAAGGAAAAGAAATTATGCTTTGCCTAACATAAAGATCACTTATTCTCACTGCTAATTAGAAAGAAGAACACTCTGGAAAGTCAAATAGTTTGCTGAATGAGCCATCTTTTCATGGGGAAAAATGTATATACAAAAAACAATAAAAGGACTAGAGGCCATATACCTGTAATAGATAAAGTTAGCAGGATGGAAAAAAGGCATTTCTCAAACTGTTGTTCCAGCAAATTACATGAAAACTTACTTTATTGCATGTTATGGGAATTGCTGCAGTGTATAGCTGTATTTGAGACTGATCTCAGGCCCATTTTGTAATGGTATTCACAGAATCTGTTATGGGTTTGAACAAGAAACCAGGGTAAGCTGTGATAAAAATCTTTGTGTTTGGCTACCTATGCATAAGTTATTCCTTTCTGAGATGCCTCTAACTTGCATGTTTACGAGACTATGACCCAAACAGACACAGTGTGGGCAGATTTGGCAATTATTTTGGGAAGGCTTTGCTGCCTACAGCTTTGACTCTGTCACTATTTGTTGTCCCTTTGTGTTAAAAGATGGAAGGAAGGTCCTGGGATCACTTGACAGCTTCCTCTAGACGTTCTTGTCTCTGTAGTGCTATGTGGCAACCAGCATTTAGAAAAAACCCAGCTGGTTTGTATCCTCCTAAAACATTTGTAGCTGCACAAACACGCTAAGTTTTCATCCAGACTTCATACAAAATTTAGTGAGGGAACACAGCAGTGTCACCTATGAACAAAGAAAAAGGAATAAAAAAATTTCAAGACTACTAGGATCAACAGTTCAAGAGCGACCAAGCAGAGGCTCTGATAAAAGATTTTAGAAAACAGATATAAGTGGTTTTATATTCAAAAGCAGAGCAGAGAGGTTCCACACAAGCACTCCAGGAGCAAACAGTGGAGGAGCTCTAATGAACAAGACCTGACTCAAAGGTAAGCCAGAACAAGGGGGTTTGGGGTTGTGTCTTTCTCAGAACTTTTCATGAAGACCCAAAGGTAAAGTGAAATCAAATCAAATCAAATCAGGTAAAACACAGGGCCACTATTCTCAAAGCTAAGGAAATGTCCTGTGTGTCTTGTCATCCCCTCAGTTACATAAGGACTCAAAACTCCACCAGAATTGTAGTTTTCAGGAAGAAATTTTGGGAAGTTTGCCATTATGTCAAAAGAATCGTTTCCCTCAAGCTGAAAATTCATCAACCAGTTCTGCATGCCTGTTATCTTCTTATTTGTTATTTTATATGAGTTACTCCACTGAACTCAGTCAAGCTATTTCCAAAAAACATCAATACCTGATTCAGGAAAATATTTAATTAACCTTTATCTTCAATTAGGATCTGCCCTGTATTGGGGAACTCTGGCAATCCTTCTGAGTATTTCCATGAAGGGAAGAAACAGCACCCAGCCTTAACCTCTCACACACAGATCTGTGCCTACAAAGTCAGCAGGCCCACAGGCTGGGGCACAAAGGTCAGCTGGTGAGCTCACAAAGAACAACCAAGTGTGTTAACTCAAGGTTTTGAAATCAATAGAGTACGAACAAACAAAGCAACTCAACAGGCCGAAGCAGAATCTTACAGTATTCCTAGAATTTTACACACATGAGAGAAAAAAGTACATGAGAACATTTGACAAATAAATAAGAAAATGACTGTATAGAAGGCAGCAGAGTCAACAGCAGTACCCACACAATGACAAATCTCAGCCCCCAAAATCCCATTGCAAAACAAGGAACTGAAAATGACTATTAGTGGGCTCTTGATAGAACAGCAGCAAACCTTTGAACAGTGCAACAGTGAAAAAGCAGATACAAATCCTACTTCCAAAACTCCCTGAGACAAGCCAAGTATGCAATTGAATCAGACCAGCTAAATTGAACGCTGATATTACAGTCTCAAACTAAATAAAAATGAATGATCTCAATCTTTTGCAGTATGCAAGTGAACTCGTGTTCTTGTTCTTTAAAGTAACTAGCACAGTTTATCTATTCTCTTTAATAAAGCAATTTAATTTACCAAAGGTTCATATTAAAAATTTATCTGACTCCAGCAGTTAGAATCACCTACACATTTTGTCACAGTTAAACATTAGCTTTGGAGCGCATCACAGATTCCCCACTGTGAGTCCGAGAAGGGTTTCACAGAGGAACACTCTGAGCTTCCAATTGATGTTACAAATAAATGACTCAGGAACTGTGCACCAAATTAAAATATCTGCCAGTTATTCAAAGTGCAGTGACTTGTTCAGCAGCAATGTTCAGAAGAGGCAAATGCAGTCGAACACGTTTGTGCTCACAAAGAACTGCCACTTTTGCTTTCGCAGTCGGTTATTCAAAGCATACTCCAATAATCAGGGTATTTTCATCTCTAAGAACACCTTCAGACCATTCAGAAATACTCACACATCGAGAGGAAATCTGACAAAATGAATGTGATTCCAAAAGGACCAAGCTAACCTGCAGCAATGTCAAGCACCTAACGTCCAACAGTGCCAGTGGCACTCCAGAATTCAATGAGAACTCAGCTCGGCACAAAATTCAGCTGCTCTCTCATGCTCCAGTCTGTTCAAGCAGCTCATGGCATATGGTACAAGAAGAGTGAGGCAAACCAGGTGTGGAGGTGGACAGAAAATGTGCAAGCCCCCAGAACCACATCTGGAGCAGGTACAAACCTGCTTGCCTGAGGAGCAAAGGAGAAAAATGGAAGGGCACAGGACAAGGTCAGCTTGCACCTTCTGGGGGTGGGAAATAAACCACACACTGAACAAGCCTCTGCACTGTGTGGTTTTGATGCCATGGAAACCTTCAGAAAGAGCTGCACAACGGCAGAACTTTCCTAGAAGGGCATTATGAGCTCAAATATTGTTATACCATGACCAGATTTCCAAAGATTAGCTCATTGAGCACTAGAAGCAGCAAAAATGCCATCCTGGAGTAACTTAAACTTTCACCCCAAAATTGTAAGCAAGCTGGCCCCTCTATCAGAAGCACAGACAGTTATTTAACATTCCACCAGTATAAGACAGAATTTCCTACCTCAGCTTTGCTGGCATCCAGCGATGTCAAAACCTGAAAATTATAGGAAAAATGCATTAGCATTGATCCAACAAAACAGGAGTGGGATTAATTGGCTTTTGAGGTAACTGACATCAATTGGTTGTTATGGCTTGAGGGAACAGAACTGAAGAGAATTGTCTTTCACACTGAGACTATTCACCTCTCATGCACGTCCAAAGGCAAAACCAGGGATATATCAAAACAGTGAAATTCAGGAATATTGGGTAAAAATCCAGGAAATATACCAAAAGAGAACTGGGAAAATATGTTTCTATTTCTACTTATTTTTAATTTGTTGATGATGAGCAACGCAACCATAAGCTTTCCAACCCAGACACAATGCCCAGGATACACTCTGGAAAGAGTTCAGTTCCACAGTGGTAGAAGCAGCACAGTCTGAAGACCACGTTCCATGTGGAGTGTGACCAAGGGAGTTTTGCCAGATCCTTCTCACTAGGGACAGTCTGCTGGGCACAGACATCCATGGTTTGGGAGCTCCAGGGCTGACTTCCAGCAACCAAAGCTGCCCTGAGGCACAAACATCAACGAGTCCTCTGCCACTCAAGGGTTACACTGAGCTCAGTTAAGGTCAGTGTCTAACACCAGGGAGGTACAAACTCAACTGCTCTGAAAAACTGTACAAAATCCACTGCTGGCAATACAGAGAAATTCATCATTTCTATTAAAGCAACTTAAACATTTTAAGACACATATACATTGTTACAGGTCAAACAACAGACATGAAGTTAATAAGCTCGTATTAGACTCTGAAGGCTGTTAAACCATGTTGTAAGACAAAAATCTTTGTTAGAACTTTATGTCACAATATTGTCACCACTGTAGCAGGTTGAAAAGCCCTTAATAGTCTCCTCACAAATTCCAGACTGACACCTACCTATAATTCTGTCTCCAGGAGAATAGATCTTCCTTTATATTGGTGTTAATCATCGCTTCTAAAGGACATCACCAATTCTCCCCAGCTCCAAGGAGCGGGAGGAGGAGTGCCCAGCCATGACCCTGGCTGAGGGAAGGGGGAGGAGAGCACAGTGTTTATGGAACAGAGCTCAGCCTGCACAGCAAGGGAGACAATTTGGGTGCAGAGCTGCTGTTCAATGGAAGGCATCTCTGGATTCATCAAAAACTTATTCCAAAGGAATTTAGGAATGGAAATGAACTCCTGTCACATCACAACACGGTACCTGCAATCACAAACAGTTATTTAATTTACCCTGATTCAAACCCAGGTTCAGCTCTATTTGAAATGTGTACCTTTGTCACTAACAAGATTTTGGAAGGTTCAGAAATTTCTCTCACACAAGCAGAACTGAACTTATTTAAATTCTATTTATTTACAAACAACCTATCACTTTTTTTGTTTGTTTGTTTTTTTGTTGTTTTTTTTTTTTTTTTGGTTGTTTTTCCTCTTCATCAATATTTTTTAGTGTTAGCAGTTATCTTTACTTTCCAAAATGAGCAATACAAAAAGCCATCCCACCCATTCCCTGCTGGCATTCCCTTAGGTCACTCTGATAGCATCCCCTCACAAAAAGGTCTTTGTACTAATAGACTCATAGAGTTCCACTCCACTTACATCAATTTAATTACATCTTTTTTGGAGGCAAATGACTAAAAGCACACATTGTAGAGGATATACCAAAAACCTGTCTTAAAGACCAGAATTTGGAGTGGAGCTTCCTGAAGCTGCCATAAATCCTGCTCTAAACCCTCTGTCAAAAGTGCCTATCTTCTCCCTCTGTCAGCTTTGCAAGAAATGTGAATAGAACTGAACAAAGTGACTATTCCAGCCAGGGCTCACTAATGCCTTGCAAGGCAATTACTCTTCTATTTTAATAATTCACCTTATGTGTCCAAAGACTGTATTTCTCTTTTATATTTTTGTACTTTCCTGGTGCTTTACAGTCACCCAGCGGTCAGCCGGACCACTGGACATATTATGTCCCTATCTTCCTTCTCCAGGTTATTGTCTGATAAATCCCTGCTCAGCACCTGAATTCCAGTTAGTTCTTAGAAGCATGACCTTTTCCTTGCTATTACTAACATTAATTCACTTTTATTTCAACCTGCAAGCCCATCCATCTCTTCCTGGATAGAACACCCTGCTCTCCTCTGCGTTAGCAATTCCTCCCAGCTCTACATTTTTATCAAATTCCATTAGCACATTCTTAGGCCAAGCATGCTAATGAAAAATTATCAAAGGAAATGACAAATAACTCAACACGGTGACGCTGCTGAGAGGAGCTCTCTGTTGAGCAGGGCAGCACCAACTGACCCTGGAACAGCAGGTCAGGGTGCCAGGCTGTCACACCAGAGTTATCCTGCTGAAATACTGCAGCAGCCTGAGCTACACAGCTGAGAGAACATCTGCACCCAGGCTGGACACAGGGACACAAACAGACCCTGAGTTATTCTGGGAACTCTGCAAAATGATCCTCACACCAGAGGGATTACGATCTTTGATAGTGTACTCACCAATACACCCATGGAGACAAAGATGGAGTGCTTCTACTTAAAATGATGCCATTCCTCAAGCTAAAGTTTCATTAATAAACAGTAAAACACATTAATTTAATATTATGTGTCAAATAACACTCATGAAATTAATGAGCTGACTATTGTTTGTCTGTGAAGACCTGACAATTATCTAAAAGTTTTAACAGTGATTTTTATTGAAGTTTATGTGTCTTAACGGAGTGGATTATCATTCAATTTGTATGACTGATTTCTTCCTCCCCATCACTCCTATCCCCCTGTTCCTGAAACTTGCAATTTCCAGCCCAGCAGCTGTATCTCCTGTCATGTTTGAGGAGCCAGTGAATGAAGACATGGGAGCAGTGTAATTGGTATGACAAAGAGCTGCAGTTCCAAGCCATCCTTTGCTGAGGCTTTTGAGGAAGTGTCTGTGTGTCACAGTGTGATCACTCAATTAAATCCTCTGAGAAGGCACTGCCAGCTCTCAAGCTCCTTAAGCAGAGCGAAGATCTGCAGCCAAGCCACCCAAGACACAAAGCCAATTTATTCAGCCCCATCCCAGGCAATCCAGGGTGAGGAAGCACCTGGAGTGATGTGTCCGTGATCAGCTAATTGTTCCAGGATGTGGGAGTGGGCTGAGCCAAGGGAGGAGCAGGGAGCAGGACTGGGCTGCAGACAAGGTGTGTCAGCATTAGTTCATCGTTAGCTTCCCTTTGCAATAATCCACTGCTCTGCCCCACGAGCTGTGTGAGGGATGATGATCGTTTTCTCTCTCCTGCTGCTCCCCCATGACATTTTATGCCCTAGTTAAAACCACAGCAATTTCACCACGAGGAATTACGGCTCAGGTGAGGGATCCTTGTCTCTCTCACCATAATCCCTCTGTGACATAACAAAACCGTGGGTTTATGTCACTTTCCCAAGCAAGATGCAATTTATTCTTCTTGTGCTACAGGCTAGACGTGACTGACAGAAAACATCTTCAAAAATGGCTTTTTTGCTATTCCTGGAGGTTGTACTCAATGCAGAACTTCCCATTCTACATGAGGAATCCTGCGAATACTGACAAAAACATAGACATGGTGATAACACTGCAAAGAAAGCAGAGTCTTTTAAACAATGTTTACTGCTTTTAGCGTTTACAAAGGTCTGATTTGAGGTTCATGCATCCATAGTTCCTCTCTCCAGAACAAACAGAGGACAATATTTGCCATTCTAAACCAGGAAGCAAATAGCTGCTACTTGTTACATATCTCAAGACAACACTTTACCAGAAAGAAGTAAAGGAAACTTTCTTGAACAAAGAAAGCTCCTCAAGCATGAGACTGGACAGCTCATTCAGTATCAATGTTGTATTAAAAGTACATGAAATTCCCTGTGGCAAAGGTCAGAGACAAAGGAAAAAATTGAAAGGTACATGTTTTGAGTCAGGATTCTCATCTATCCTGTGCCTAAAGGTGAGTGATCATTTCACTGAACTGTCCCATCTCACCCATGAGTGAAGCCCTTTTCTGTCACTGATTTTTCTAAAAAAGATGTATTCTTAATTTTTTTCCACCTTCTTACATCAATCTCAATCCTGCACATTTAAAAAAAAAACAAAACAGTTTTTACCTTTAATATCTTTCCCCCTCCCCCGGAACAAGAGAAAGGATTGAAAAGAAATGAGGCCAGGACCAGAAAAAATATATTGCAAATAAACACTCAAAATAGGCTAAAGAAAACAACCTTTGGCCGTTTGGACTTTGGAAACTTATTTGTAATATTAGACATAGAGGATTTTAAGCATGAAGAAAAGATACAAGCCTAGAAATAGCATTAATGGGATTGGAATTGTTAATGCCAAGACAGAACCAATTTTATTTCTTTTTAGACACAAAATACCTGACAGTCCTGGAGACAAACACCTCCACTGCTTACCCAATCCTGAACCTGCTGCAGTAACACCCTACAAGGGAACTCAGCAAGATTTGCACTGATGAGATCAAGGGCAGAGTTTTGACAAGGTCCTGTGGATGTCCTGGCATTTACCTGAACAAACGAGAAATTCTGCCTTCGAAGTTTGTCTCACTGGGCTCAGGCAGTATTAAAAATCACCATTTGATAATCACTGTGCTGCAATCTTTTATGAAATTGGGAATCCATCTGTGGGTCAGGAGGGATGGGAGATCGATTGCCCCCTGGCTTTTCCCAGGTTTTGCCTGCCTGGAGCAGTGGTCAGCCTGGCTCCTCAGGATCCAGAACAGATTTCTGACTGTGGCTCCCCGTCCAGGCCACTGAGCAGAACCTGAGCTGTTGGAGCTGTTTTATGACAGGGTGCAAAGAAACCAGCCCTGTGCTGAGTGTTCTTCACTGCCTCTGACTCCATGATGTGAACAATTACCTGTAATCTCACTGCTTCACTGAGATAAACAACAGCAGGGGAACAGGAGAAAGAAAAAAGATAAAACCAAACCAACCAACAAGCCTTTAGGAATACTGCATTGTACTGTCTGACACTTTTAGTGTTGACAAAATTAGAAAAATAAGCCAAACCATATTGTAATTCTTCACTTCCTAAAGCACCGTGCCTCTGAAACGTGGAATTCTAATGCACCTTGCCAAATTTAGTGAAGTAATCATGATAAATATAGCTATACATCTAAATTGTTCTTTAAACATATTTAAATCTCTCCATCAAAAGCATAGAAAAATATGCATGCAAGAGAGATCACCTTCTTGCTAAAGCAGTTCCTCTTGCTAATTCATCAGTTTTCATTCACCTCCCTCTTGATTTCTAAAAGCCATTCTGGAAAGTGAAGCAAAATTAACTTTTACATCCCCACTCCTACCTAAGACTACCAAGAAACATGATCCTTTATAAACCTAATCCTGAATGGTCACCAAAGCTCCTGAGTGTCAGGAAGGTGGGACTTGATCCAAAAATGTTAACTCGTCAAGGCTGGGCTTTTTCTTTGTGTTCTTACCCTTGTTCTGACTAATGCTCAAATAAAATTCTCAACTAAAACAAATTTTCTTGATTAATGCCCCGGATGTTTTTTAAAAATTGTCTGGGAAGGTTTTAAGAGGTTCATTTATAGCAACTCCTCTCTTCACAACATAAACAAAATGGCTGAACTGAGACTCTCTAGAAAAGAGAACTCTCAGATGGATTTTTGCCTGGGACATGAAAATGAACATCTACATTTTTAAAAGCCAAGGTTTAATTTTTTAAAGCAAAGTCTTAGGCCTCATAGAAGCTGTGAGGGTAAAATGCTGCTCCTCAGTATTTGCTCCTGAAAGCACAAGTGAGAAATTCCTGGGGTATCCTGCAGGATCAGCTCTCTGGGGCTGCCACAGGGCTAAACACAACAACTTATGGCTGTTACACATCAGTGCCCAGTAAAAAAATCCAATCTATTGAAGGCATACATGAATGGAATATGCTGAAGGGAGAACAGGGGGAATCAAGTCTCATATTTCATAGATATGTATCTTTAATTAAATTTTGCTCAGTTTATTTACTGCTATGGATAACAGCATTAGGTTACTCCAAATTTCTGGTAACTCAGTAAGTCTACAGGCAATGACTTCAGCAGCTGGTGAAAAATATATCTGCCCTTAACTACATCCTAATAGTATTTGTGATGCTCAGTTAATATTGGCTGTTTAAGATCCTAAAGCTAAATTTGCTCTATAAATCAGTCTGCGAAACATGGAGTAGTTATCATGGATAATTCACTTAATATAAGAAGTCTCAGTCATAATGTCATCTTTTTAAAATTTCCATAGTGTAACCTGAATAAACTCTGCAAAATAAATAAAAGGAAAACAATCCTTGAAACACTTGTTCTAACTATCTTATACAATGATTTTCATGAAAGAGTCTGTATATTTGTGTGTCTGGTACAAAGCAGTTGGAAAATAACATGGTTTTCTCTTTGAAATCAAAACTCACTTTTACAGAGCAACCTGAGCTGCACAGAACTAGCCAAATGGCTCCTCTTTAATATAGGGAATAAATTCCATTACTCTCATAATGAGGTAATGAGAGAAAACATCAGCACATAATAAGTTAACCACAAAAAATATACAGGTTTTGTGAGCAATAAAATGCATGGTCTTTGTTTGCTGTCCTTTTAAAAGTAACCTTAACCTACTTTATCCATACCTTTAGCAAAATATCCACATGCACTGCTGCCCTGCTGCCTATGATAATCGTGGCAATTTCTAGAAGTCAACAAAAGTAGGATTTCACATTTATTAGACAGTAGAAGTTCATGATCCAGAATGCAATTGCAATAAGCTAGACCTGAAATTCAAGGCAAACAAAGCATTTTCAAGTAAACTGTTGAGCCACTACAGCTTTTCCATGGATTCTTGTAAAAATGACATTAATGCTCCCCGCTTAATTTAGCAAGGAAAGAAAAAAAAAACTGGAATATAAATATAAACAAAAAATCTCGGCTGATTTTTTTTCATGTGTCAATAATTTTGTAAGGCTCCAGAGCACCGAGGCAAGGGGACAGAGTGAAAAGGCAGCAAGGAAACAATTCCCTCGCCACGCCTGCCTCACAGCACTCAGCAGCACTATTAGCACTATCCATTTCACCCAGGAGCAATAAACTCACATTTTTCGGAATGCCCACATTATGCCAGAATAATATAAAAATAGATGATGAAGCAAAAACGAGCTGGATTTAGCCCCGGTGTCCTGCAGTAAGTGCCATAATTGCACAGCCAGCTCATTACAGCGAGGCAGTCCCCTGAGCCTCCCCTGTCCCAGTTAAGCGACAGTAATAGGAAGCAGCTGTATGAGGACATCAGGTCAGCACAATCATTAGCCCCGAAAATTGCATGCCCATCCCTCCCGTGGCAGCCAGGCGTTCACACACCATCAGCCTCCCAAACACCGGGTCAAACGTGACGCTGAACTTCACCCAGTGACTCCATTAGCGGTGACCCACAGCCCCCAGCAGCCCTCGCTCTGCAAACTGCCAGCACTGCCATGGACTGGGGCTGTGCCCTGGGCACTGCCCTGGCAGGGGACACCCAAGGACCCTCGGCTTCCTCGGGGTCTCATCGCCTCTCTCGGGGGACAGGAGCTGGGCACTGGCACTGCCAGAGCTGAGACATCTCCCAGCTCTGCCCAGGTCATGGAGACGCCTTGGAGTGGCTACCTGGAGCAGAGGCTAGACAGGATTGAGAGTCAAAGCAGGTATTTATTAAACACCTTCAACAGATACACCTTGGGCAGTCAAAGCCTCCCAGGGGCTACAGCCAAGATGGACAGTGAGTTTTTCACGACAATGAGATGGTCACACAAGTTTTTCACACAATTATAAATTTGGTCCATTTACACATGAGGGGTTAATCCTCCAATTACAGCTTCAGGTAATGAAGTCATTTACCCCCAGACTGCCCTCCCCAGTTCATTGTTTGCATCTCTCAGGGCCTGAGACAGTGAGGTGTCCTTGAGTTCCAGGCCTGGAGAGGAATTGTTTTGTGTGAATAAAACAGGAGAACAGCAGCTGACAGGCTGTGGAGTTTAGAGTTATACACTAAAGCAGTACAGGATCTGAAAAATATAAAAGATAAATCCTAAGGCATCATCAGCAATGAGATGCTGCCAGCAGCCACCACCATCAACAGAAGTAGCAGGACATCGTACCCCTCATAAAATCTCCTCTGTTGGTTGTTAGCCACTCAGATAACTCCAACAGGACAAGATGTCTCATAGGGAGCTATTTTGGTGCCATGGGGTCAGCACTGGGCTGGCATCTCCCAAGTGCCAATAATCATCTTGGTTTGAAGGGAC
>VYZR01070337.1:18879-41875 GCA_013400675.1 Oxylabes madagascariensis
CCAGGAGTGACAAAAAAATGTGAGAAAATCAGAACTAGATCTGTATACATTAATAAAAAAACCACATCCCCACCCTTTGGAAGAATGATGTCACCTTGCCTAAGAAATGGGAAAAAAAATTGAAAAAAGAAAAGGGCGTTCAATTTCATGTAATAATTACTATGTAATTTCAGGATGTCTTTCACTTTTGCTAACACACTTATTTTAATTAAACAACATCACAACCCTAAAAAAAAATTCATGCAACTAATAAAGTTCAATTTCAATCACCATGAATATTTAAAAAAAAACATCAGAACTCTATTGTGGCTTTTGGGAAAGCAGATTTTTTTTCAAGCTGGAAGCTCTAGCGCTTATTTTTGGAGACTTCAGAGGGAAGAGAAGATTCATTCCCTGTTGTGATAAGGAGTTCAATTGTCACAAATAGTGTGTGCAGACATTTTCTGAGGAGGAAACCAGATTTCTTTTCCACATCTACTGGGACTATTCTGCTCTAAAGATGTTTTAGAGGCACGACTCCCTCAGCAATAACTACTTCAGTGAACCTCCACTCTCTCAAACTGTGTGTCAACCCAACCAAATCTGCAGTACCTTGGGAGGGTCCAATCACTGTCTTAATTTTTGAATTGCTTAGAAAGATAAAATTTGAGTACTGAGAAATGACACATTCTTCTGCACATTCAGAGCTCTTCCCTCCCTCCACAAATGACAACTGTTCTTGTTTAGGTAAAACCTCAGTCATTTAAGTCTTATCCTAGTCCTGATTTGAGTTTTGCAATGAAAAGGCAAAGACAGATCAGCATCTGGTCTGACGGAAATGCAAGATCTGTGTGTCATCTCCATGTTGACTTGTCATCCAGATTGTTTACAAAACAGTAGGGCAAAGGTCTTGCTTTAATTGCCAGCAGTTGTTGTTTGCAGTAGAAAAGAGCAGTCAATATTGTATACAACAATGTCTGGCTTTGACCATTTTTCCACTGGTAGGCACTGGGGCAGCCTGGGATCCCCAGCCCTTGTAACCAATCATTCAAGCTTTGACTGAAGAAAAACTCAGACATGAGAAAAGGTGAACACACTCGTGCTGACTGGTGACTGGGAACTCCCAACCACCACCCCCCTTTTCCCTTTGCTTGGAATCATCAATGAATGGGAAGAAAAAAAAAACAACAAAGCAAAGCAAAACAAAACAAACAAACAAAACCCAAACCAAAACAAACAAACAAACCCAAAAGCATTTCTGGCAGGAAAACAGAGGGCTTTATTCATTCCTTTTTCTTTTTAAACTGCCTCAGCCCTTTGCATTAAAAATCTCCCACATACTCCTCAGCCTGACTTGATTGAGCTGTGGACACAGGTCCAGAAGTCACAGGCAAAACTTAGTGCCTAGGATGGGTGTGTTTAAAATAACAAAGAAAAGATCCTGAGTTATGATGAAATAATTTTCTTGTCATCACCTCAAGTTTCCTTGAGCCTTTTGTATGCTTAGCTGCATGGAAGTATCCTCTCAGATTTTGTGAAGCTCCTGTCTAGGGAAAAAAGGTAATGAAAAAAGGGTAATTAAAATCTCTACTGACTAAGTATTATTCCCTATGCAATGGCAGAGGTGAGATCATATAAATTCTTCAAGTTCCAAATAAGAATTCCAGATCTTAAGAGATGTTTCTTCTGAAGAAACCAAGGAACAAATCCTGGGTTTTAACAACATAAATAAGCAAAAAAACCCCTTCCATGCAGCTGTGGCAACCAGTGTCACTGCTTGCCAGTTGCTTCCATCAAATTTTAAGGAGTACCAATCCACTGGAGAGCAGAAGCCAGCCTTATGAGCTTGCAAGAGTTGTCTGTTCCCTGAGGAGAAACCCTAAGGCAATCTTTATTAGCACATCTCAGCTGGCTGGAGTTTATTTGCTGTAAAGACTGCCTGATTCTAATAAATGGGACACAAAAACAGTAGCATCTTGCCGTGTATTTACTCAGGGAGGGAAGATGCAGATTTCTTATGGTTGTGGCTTTTGGACAGTGCAGAAGCAGCTGCAAGGGTAAGTGCACCCCTCAGTGGAGGCTGGAAAAGGAGATGTTAAAAGACACAAAATAAGAAGGTAGAATGCTTCTCTCTCATCAGTGTCAAAAGGATATATCAGCACCACAGAGGTTTCATGCTTTTGGGGAGTTTTTGTGCTGTTCCTTCCAGACCTCAAAGGCAGCACTACTGTTCCTTCCAGATCTATCTGGTCCATGTGCATTATTTTCTACCCAATCTCTAGTGGCTGGTGAAAGTCAAATGGCTGTTTGAGAGCACCAGGGGAACAGTCCGCTCTCCTTACAGGTTTTCTGCAGAAGGAGCTGCTTGAAAGAACAGAAAGCCCAACCTCCTCGCTTTCCCCACAACATTGCTAACTCTTAGTATTTGCTCTAGTGTGCTGGGAGCTCAGTTTGTGGGTCTGATGGAGCAGCTGCTGCCTCAGCAACTTTTGCCTGCTACTTCTACTTGTGGACTTAGCCAGAGCAGGCTGGCAGCTCTCCAGTGCCAGGAGAGGAAAGACTGTGTAGAAGAGAGACTGGCTGTTGCTAGAAAGACAGCCAGTCCTTTTGTAAGGAAGCACTGTTTAATAAATTCTGACCTCTGCAGTCATTTGGTTGCTGGTGATCTCTGCCGTGTGTGCAAAGATCGAGTGCCTTAGAAATCAGAGCATGCCCTTTATCCCTACTCCTTTTCATCTTATTTCCCTCTCTTCCCTGCTGCATCTCGTATTGCATCCCTACGGCCAGGCACTCCCTGCTTGGGCAGCTTCTGGGATTCCACCACTGACAGTAACTCTTGTGTGACATTTTTGGCTTGGAGACCATGAGCAAAGGGAATGTGGCCTGAGCACAGCCTGTAATTGCAACACAAATGGCCGAATGCATACATATTTATGTAGCCAGTGGTTCTTCAGTAAACCAGGTTATGGTCTGTGTTATTTGACGTGTGACAAGATTTCTTGAGATCTGGTCCAAGTGTAAAAAGAAGTTACAGCAGCTGGACCAGCTACCAAAAATTTTTAAGTTGTAACATCCAACTAACTTCCTTTAATTTCTATAAAGACATTGTTATCCAATTCTTAAAATGTGCAGTGCAAATGAAAGATATGAAATGCTATGGAATAGCATCAACTCTGTCTAAGCCTGGCTGTGTAAAGAATGTTATTTCTTATGAGGAAAATGCAATATTTCCCTTTTCTCTGGCTCTCATGTGATCAGTTGGAAAACTGCCTCAATTGCCCCAACTGCCCTGCTGGTTGGGCCCATTCCAACAACCTCACTGGAGCTCCAAAAGGGGTGACTGATCTGCTGCAGAGGTTTTTCCCACCTACCTGGAGTCTATTCCACGAGTCTGCCCAGTTCCTGGGAATGCATGTTTGTGGGCTGGAGTCCCCTGATGCAAATTATTTCTGCACCAAATATTGCATTTCTGTCTGGAAGGAGATGAAGGCATCTCCTAAAGAAGGTCTGGAAAGGGATTAGTTATTAGTAAAGTTGCCTGGTATTGCAAAGGTAGCAGGAATATCACAGTCTCTGGATGGATTTTAACCATTTAACCTTTTAACCAAGGATAAATATTCAGTAAGGTAGGGCTGTGACTGCAATCAAAATCCATTCCAGCGTGTCTTGATTCCCCAAATGCTCCTTTAGGGCCAGACTTAATTAATTTAACCTGCATGGAGGATGATCCCTGAATCAGAATTCACAGTGAATACCCAAACCTGAAAGACATGCAAAGGATGCTTAAGAAAAAAAAATCAAAGTGTCCAATCTCTCCCAGGGTAAAGATGAGATCAGAGGGAAGATAGATTACGGAAGTTTTCACATTTTAGTTTAGATCGCAGATGATTTTGTACTCTATAAAAGAAGTCATGCTGTTAGGAAGGAAGGATCTAAGTGATTCTGAGACTTAATTCACCACAGGAAGCAGCCAAAAAATGGCTAAAGCTTACAGCTCACACAGTAAAAATTAAAAAGAGAGAGGAACTAGACAATTTTGAGGAGACCTGACTAAACAACAAGAGGGAAACACATGAAGCAAAGCTGTTTCTCTTTGATATGTTCTAGAACAAATGAGATCTATTGGCTGAGGGTGGCACCTGTAGAATCTTCCTGGTGATCCCAGTTCCATCCCAGTACTGAGTGAGGACTGGCAAGTCAGTTAGCCATTTGCTGCCACTTTGGTCAATTTTTTCAGAACTCCTGCATGCTGTAGTGTCACATCTATTTGCCCCAGTTCCAGGACAGAGCTGTGCTGGGATCTGGACCACTTTGCACAAAGGTCCTCCTGCCCCAGCCAATGCTGGGAAGCACCTGCTGCCCTTTAAGCCCCTCCTTCCACTTTAACCTGGAGGTAGCTCCCTTCAGCTCGCCTCTAGCAACCATCTCACTGCTCTTAGTGCCTGCTGATCAGCCAGTGTTCTCTTCCATGGGTGAGGCAGCTCTGTGATGAATGAAATAACTCATGCAAAGGCTGTAAAACACTCTGAGTCTCCTCCTGGGTACCTTATACTCAGCTGCTAGGCCCAGACACCTCAGTGGTACCTGGCATTATGCAAACACCCAGAATAAAAAATAAGTTGTCATCCTCCAGAGAACTTTCATTGTAATTAAGGAGAGGAAATACTAGCATTCTTTTTTCTCATGAGGCACAGAGTCATTAAATCCCTTGCCCCAAATCTCTTCAGGATGGCTGTGTGTGTGATTAGTCCTGTGTATTGTTAATAGCTGTGATATACTTTTTGTTTTTTTTTAATTCTGTTTCTGAAGCATAAAGTGCTTTTCTTGTTTTCCCGGGGTAGATCATGCCAAATTCAGCAGGAGTGTAATGACTTCTCACGCAGAAAGGAATCCTGTCAGAAGAACTGAATAGTAAAATCTAATTGAAAGGGAAGGCAGCAGGCCTTAATGAACATCATCGGGCTGCAGAGGCCCTGATTATTCAGATGGTGACAGGCAAGATGTGAATTGCTGAGGTAAGGAACTGAGTGGGGCAGCAATTAGCTTTGCACACAGTGCCTGTGCCCGGGTTCAAGGCAGGGCAGGACCCGTGGGGCAAGCCCAGGGTGCTGGAGGAGAAACTGGTGATTGTCCACAGGCACAGCCATGGCTCTGGGAATGTCCCTGCACCACAGTGCTTCTGCTGAGGGGAGCTGACTCCATCCAAGGTGCAGAGAAGCCAGCCAGGTACATGGACCTGGCTGCAGCAGAACAGGAAGCTCTGTGAGTGTCTTGGTTTGAAGGGGACAAACCTGGCCCTTGCTTTAACTTCAAAAGCACTTCAATGTGCAAACCAGCATGACAAAAGTCAACAGCAGTTTTTCTGCTCTCAGGAGTGAGGCCACAATTCATTATCTGGAATTTTGTTTCCTTGCTTTTTTAAAATCTTCCAGCCCAAATCAGTTATTATTTACAGGGGTTCTTAGCAAAATGGCACTGGCAGGGGTGAAGGTGATGCAGGTCAGCTGTGCAGAGAGCTGTTACTGGGAAGCAGAGGGGGAAATCAAATCAAAGCATCATGAAAAGGAAAAAAAGGCAACTTGAGAATAAGCTGCAAATGACACTTGTTGTTTAACACAAACAAACAACCCCAAGAGGACTGTCATCTATGGGGTTTTTACTCTAACTGGAAGGAAAGAAAATCAAGGCAGGGATCCTCTATGTCTCTATTGTGCCTGTCTCTCATCGCACCCAAATCCTGTTTAATTTGGGAGTTGCTGTGGCAGCTTCATGATATATCTCCTACAGCATCCTTGCTCATTCAGAGACGTTCTGCCAGCCCAAATCTGCACCACAAGCTGTGGTGTTCCCATGCCTACTCAGTGACCAAGGCTCAGCCTTTAACTCCCTTTACCTTCCCTGAGTTGCAGCAATAACCTGTCTCCACTTCTCTCGCTGTCACTGTGCTTGTTACAGCACAGCCTCAGTGTCGGGCTGGAGGCTGAGAATGTGAGGAGGGGAGCAGCAAAGTTAAATAAGCTCCACTACTCCCAGTTTCCACAAACATTCCTTTCCTCTGGTGAAAGCATATGTGAGGCCTTTCCTGGCCCAGTTTGCTGGTTAGGTTTGGCAGCCCCCCAGTTCCCCTGAGAGCAGCCTGCATACCGCTCGTCCTCTGGAAATTCCTCCCTAGCCACAGGGAAACAGGTCACCAGCCAGGAGCCAGGCTCCAAACCACTGAGTCTCCCTCTACTCAGGAGGAGCCAGGTGGGTAGCTGAAAAAAGATGCTGAGAAAGGGAAAAATAAGTTGTTCAGTGCTCAGAGGTTATTTGGGAGGAAATGGGACAGTGGGAGGACAATGCTGTGCTCCGGTCTCACATTGGCAGCCCAAACTTACAAGGTCTTCTGCAACGCCTGCCTGGCCCCCTCACCTCTTGGCAGGCCACAGGGGAAGCTTCAAATAGGTTCTGCCTAATTGTAAAGAGAATAAACTGCACTGGAATGGATGTGGATATCTGTTGCAAGCCATAACATCAGGATTTAATCATCTCCATCCATTTGGCAGGTGGTGGTGTGCCACAAAAGGACTTGATGCTTCTAATCTCTTCTCTGTCTTGGGAAGAGTAGAGACTTTCCATTCTGGCAGGGATAATTTGAGCCAGAAAGAGGGAGACAGAGACAAAGGCAAAGTACAGATATGCTGAGAAAGAACAAGGAAAAAGTTGGAGGTAAAAATGAAAATGGTATGAAGGAGAGGAAAACATGAAGATAAAGGAAAGGTGCAGAGAGAGAAGAAGTATAAATATGGATAGGAGGTATTAAAGTGCACTCAAGATTAGAGTAGCATTGCCTCCCTTGTCAGCACAGAATGCATCCATTTGAACACACACTTCAGCAGATGCCCATCTGTCACAACTGGTCTTCATCTTACCCATCTGCCTCTCAGGCTCTTGGAATGGTTGCTTTTCTTTGGAGCTGCCTCTGCTTTTTTCTCGTGTAAACAGGATTCAAGTTTACTTCTAGTCCCCAACAGCCTCTCATCCTACTAGGATATTTAGAGCTTCTAGTCTGGGCAAATGACCTCTAGTCACAATATAAAAATTAAAGTTACTGCTACTGAATCATAAGCGTGTCAGGATTTCTTCACTTTTTTTAACCCCTACCTTTGGTCTTCTACACTATATAGGTATGCAAAAAGACTCTTGCCACTGCCCAAGAAACAGCCTGTTTTATTCCACAGAAGCTGCAGGAATCTTGCAGTTTTACAGGACTATGGAGCTACAGCATTTCCCATTAACATCAGTCATAAGAAACAGCACTACAGCTGCACAAGTCCCTGTATCTCCCTATCAGTCCCTAGAGGAATGGATCAAGTTTTGAAAGCCCTCAGTTTCCTGCCTGGTTTTCATAATGCTCACAGCCATGACATTAGTTTTTTCTTTATGCTTGGCTCTGAAGAAACACAAAGTGTTTATTGAATTTATTTATTAAGCACAGATTTTATGTCTCAGGGAACTGATTATGTTTTAAGCCCCCTTTTAAAAGACTTTTAAAACATGCTTCATTTTTATTTACTGTAATTATTCATGGCTTGGCACTGAACAAACTCCATTTCCAGTCAAACATTACTTGTGGATCTCCTAATATAGTACAGCATGTGTTGAGTGAAACCATCCATTTTTCATAGTTGCAGCAACTTCTGTTTTCAGGGATTACCATGCCAATTTGGCAGAAAGTTTTGGAAGGTTAATAGTCTAATTATAAAATGTATACACTACTTGTTCTGTTGCTTTCTACTGCCAGGTTTTTTAATAAACAGAACTCAAAGGGGCTGTCCTACCCTGACTTGTACTTAAAAACATGAAGCTCAGTTGGGTCCCCACAAAGAAATGAGGATAAAAAAGTATCCAAAGGTTTTTGCACACTGGGCTGTCCCATAGCAGGAATCAGATGCAATCAGCAAAAATCAGATCTGTCAGCCCCAGTGAGGCCCAAGTGACAGGGGACACTGTGTGTCCGCCCTGTTGGGGTCTCCAGCACAAGGAGGAGGATGATGTGGCCCTGCTGACACACAGGACACCTGGGAAAAGCCAGCGGGAAATAAATGGGCAGCACAGCATCTGATCTCTCCCTAAAACCATCCTACCGCTCTGAGGGAAGACAGCAGCCACTTGGCTGAGTCCCGGGCACTGCTGCATATTAGGAATGGAGGGAATCCTGCAGGAAGGCAGAGAGCAGGATGGAGATGTTTAGCAGTGGGACTGAGATGGGGCAGTCACACACACTGGGGAGTAGTGTTGCCATGGTGCTGCATTTTCCATGTTCACCGCAGGGAAGTGCTGTGGGCTTCAGCTGATGAAGTCTGGTTTTGAAGAATCTGCCTGGTAAATACCTAAATGTTACGGATACTGTAACAAATTGTACTTCCCTAGAAAGACACTCCTTTTCTAGCCAAAAGCTGTATTTTGGGAGCAGGCTGCTGGACACTTGCTGAGAATTTCTGGATACCCTTCAAACCCTGAATGACTAACTGCATGTGCTATAGCCCATCAATCCATCATGCACCCAGTTATGTCAGCCCCACTCCCTGTGCGTGCTGTGGTCCAGCCAAAGTGAATGCCAGAGCTGAAAAACATGTGCGCTTAGATCCTCCAAAGGAACATAGAGGGGCTCTGAAGTAAAATAGCACCATCAAGGTAAAGAGCTCAGTTTCTACTTGCACAAATTTGGCAGTGTAACCAACTTGTTACATGTCTTAAGTACTTCCTTTCTACTTTCATGATCAAAGATGGGAATGTGTGTCATGCCCAGCTGGCTTTTCACACCCATCTGTGATGTTCCCCCAGGAGCTTTTCCCTCCTGGTTAAATTCATGCTACCAACCAAGATGCAAGCTGTCAGAGAAGCAGATGTATCATCCCTGATTCCTCTGCACGTGAATGCTGCTGGACCTGAAGCTGGAGCTCATCTCCCCCTGGATGTCTGCCCGCTGAGGTGGAAAAGAGTGCCAGTCCTTCTCATTGCAATTCCAGCTGGGAGCAACTGCTGGAACATTGTGTGGTTTTCAAAGCCCAATGCATTTCCCTATGGGTGCTTTTGCTGACAAATTAACACATGTATTATTTAGACAAAGTCATAAATCACCTTCCGAGGGTTCCTTTCCCAACAAATTGGCGTGCTCGTGGCAGCCTGTCTCTGCAACCCAACGCAATGGTTAACAGCTACTAATCCAAGGAGCTCAGCCTAGTTTTCATTCTCCTTCATCCATCCTTAATCCTTGGCACTCAGAGGTCAAAGCAGAACTTAAAGATTTCTCGGGCTAGCATTTGGAATTATAAGGAGACACGTAGTCCCTGCCTCATTTTGTGGCCATACTAAAAGTCAATCTACTCCTACAAATGACCTCTGTGTTCCAGTATCTCAGGCAATGATTACCCTAAATTGACAAAAGGAAATCATATGAAGATGACGTAAGATGGGTATCAATCACATATTCATAACCAGGTGGTGTCTATAAGCTTACCTGGGAGATCACCATCACTAGGAAGCTGAGGAAGATCTGTCATGCAGATACATCCCATGCTGAAGTCCAGCTTTGGCAAGGAGTGATTCTGTAGGCCAAAGCAACAGACAGCAGAAGATTTTTCTCTAGCAGGATGTAACCCACACTCCAGAAAAACCTTTCTAAGTAAGCATATTTCATTACACAAGCTTCAAAGTCTCTGAACTAGTAAGAAGAAATCCCAAATGCAAGAAACAACGGGATGAGATTTACAATGAGTATCACAGCATCTTATTTAAAGTGCTTCTCCACAGTAATAATGCCTTCACACTCAGTCCTCACACACAGAGTTAAGCCAAAGAACCGATTCCCAGCTGGTTTCAGTCAGCAGCATGCTAGCGGGTTTCATTGGTTTCATTGGAAATCAGGCCTCCCTCCCTTTCTCTAAATTTTCATCCTAAATTTAGAAGATGAGGTCATTTTTTCCTTAAACATTTACTTACATTATTTTCCCCTAAGCCAAAATCTATTTTACAAGTTCAGCTCCAATGGCTCCAGAAGAGGGTGTACGTTAAGGAAGAGGAGCACTGCATCAAATACATGTGACAAATTGGCAGGGTCCTCTAGGGCTGGGAGCCACTGGGAGATGGCACCTGTAGGGGCAAGAACTGCAGCAGTGAAAGAGGCTGACGAAAGTTTTGAATTTCCAGGCACAGCTGTCAGCATTTTGTGCCTTTCAGGTCTCTCTCCTCAGGAAACAGGATATTTGGGTTATTCTGTTGGCTGTAAGATTTCTGTAACCCTGACTCTACCTTTCTTGTCTCCTCTGTGATCCCAGGTGTGTCTTTCACAGGACAGGGTTCTCTGTGACCTGGCTGCCAGCAGAGCAGCGTCACAGGGCTGGTGGTGCCAGCTCAGGTCATCTGAGGATCTCACTCACAGTGTCCAGCAGCCTTTAACAATTTGCAACATTCCAAGTTTTGGCAAGGCTTTCTGTATTTAATGGTGAATGCAGTTGTACGTCAGTCTCAGCTTTATTTCAGCGGATCTTGAAACCCGAAAGATCTAGAAATAGCCAGGCTTTAGGAGAGTTTGGAATAACAATGAAGATTGGAAAAATGTCAGCTTTGTAAAATGGAAATCCCGTATGTGTGTTTGTGAAATGGGGGATGCAGCTATAAACCCAACCCATTTTATATTCATCCTTTACATTTCTGTGCTATGTTTATGGCAATATCACAAAGACTGTCTTGGCCCAACATCGCATCTGCACACATTGAAATCCACTGATCAGATTTAGTGAAGGATTATATTTGAGCTTCACTAATATTTTAATATTATTTCCTCAGAGAGGCAGACATTAACATAATGGGGCCCAGACATGCACACAGGTGTGTACTTGACGGAATAGATGTCTTCCTGTGCTGATCCTCAATCACCTCTCCAGGAGAAACATGTGTTTGCCCTGACTCTCACTCAGGGATGCAGCCCAGCTTTCCATCTTTCATGGTCTGCTCATGTAGCAAAGCAGCTGTACCAGTCCAGTTCAGAGACAAACCCAAATCCATCTTCAGGTCTTGAGTCCCTTTCTCAGACGTCTTCTCTTTATTGACTCTACTAGAAATCATACAATGATTTGAAAAGGAATGCCTCCAAAAATAACACATTTCCTTACAAAAAGGACCCAGCATCCCCATTCTTTTTGTTTGCTGGGCAAGGCTGATTTATACTCTTTCTCATCCAGAACATATTCGTGTCATTAAGAAAACCCCAGCAGGTGCAGTGACATTTGGAGCTCAGTGAACAGCTGGAAAGGCAGCTGGGGTTTCCCTGCTTTTAAAGAGCAAGTGAAATCCCAGAGCAGAGGAAGCAGAAAACTGGTATTTTTGTATTCACTTCCTAACAATTTATTTCAATTTGGATGGGGATCTGAAGGAAAAGGGAAGACATTTCTGGTTTTTTTTTTCTAATTGGAGTGAGAAGAAGTGGTCAATCTGATGTTTATTTCTCCTCAGTTCTGAGCTGCAATATTCATACCTGGGATGAGGAGTAGCTTGTTGTTTCATGTGTGTGAGCAGTTCATACATGAATAAAATAATACTAGTTGGTAATCAGATCAGAGACTGCTCCTAGACCCACTGTCAGACACTTGAATTTATTTGCCAGTTGAAACCATTCACAGATGGCTTAAGTGAATAATTCCAGGATCCCTGGCATTTCTGAGCTGTCATATGATCATGAAATAAAATTTCATCCTACTCCATGCTAGGTCTGTGGTTCAAACTGGACCTTTGATTCTTTTCTCTTCATCCAGTCTGGGGAAAAAAAAAAAATTACATATTCTTTCTGTTAATTGAATTTCCACTGTTAAAAGCTCAGTGGGGTGTAAGCATAGAAGGGGAAGAAGTGCTTGGCTGCCAATGGTCCTGCAGCCGGCCCTCACCTCTAGCAGGCGCAGAGACTACCCTTGTTGAGGTGGCCATCAACAACAAAAGAAAAGCTCTTATCCATCTGGTGGTTAGATCAAAGGTGTGAAGGCATGAGGAAGGGCTTCTGCTTTTTCTCCCAGGGCCGATTTCCATCCTTAGGTCATCTGAGGACTTGAATCACCACCAGATACGCTAAGAACAGATAGAGCACAACTGCACTGGGAGTTTCTCACGTGTAGAAATGCTGCTGGCGTAGCAGATGTGTTGTGAAGTGAGACAGCTGAAAACTACCGCTGGTTTTTTGTTCGTTTGTTCGTTTGCTTTTCCCCTTCATCCACCCCCGGGCAGATTCCTGCCTTAGCCGCCTGTGTGGCCGCACAAAGCGGGGTCGGGGTCGGCGCTAAGGGAAGGAGGGAGTGCCGGGCAGGAGCTGCGCCTTGCAGCCCCAGCTCGGTTAGGTCAGACTCAGCTAAACCCTCGCCAAGCAGCCACCTCTGCCTGCCAAGACACAAAGGAAACCCAGCCGTTCTTAACCACCGAGTGAATACCTTTTCTGCGTGCCCGGTGACTCAGCTCTGAGGAAATACATGCCTGGGAGTGCTGCGAGGCTTGAGCCCATCCCTTTGGGCTCTGTGAGGTTGGTGTGAAAAGGGCAGAGAACTGGTGAGAACCATTCGGTGTTGGAGGGCTTTCCTTCCAGAGCAGCGATAGCCCCATGCAGGAGGCTCCTGGAGCTGCTGTAGTTCTGTCTGTTCCCTGGTTTCCTTTGCTCTCTCTCCGCTGCTCCGCAGCAGAGGCAGCTGCTTCATTCTGCCCCTCGGGTGCTTCCCCACAGCTCAGCACCAAACACAAACACCCTGCTGGATTTCATCCTCCCTTCCCTCACTCACTCCCTTCTCTGCTGCCTCCTGGGAGAAATGGAAGTAGATTGGATCATCGCTGTATCCCTTCGCTTGTTCATGTGTAAGAAACTATTTCGAGTGTGTTTAATTAGGACTGCTTGGTGTCTTTCCCTAGTGTCAGGACCATTGTGAGCAACACAGATAGGGAAGGAGACGTGGCTCAGATAGGAATACAAAGTACTGCTCCATTTCCCAACTCTGCCTGAAATTAACTGTGTTACCACAATTATTTATTGCCTGTGCATAAAACCTGTGGAGCAGGGTTGATATTTCTTTCCTTTATTGCTGCCCTTCACTTATACAATTTTTGCCACAGTCTATCCCCAGTTTGTGGTAATACAGCAGCAAACTGAAGGATAAGAAAACAATATATTTCACTTCTTCTTTCCTTCAGTTTCTCTGGGTGCATTTGTTCTCTTCAAACCGTCTGCAGCAACTTTCTTCCAGCATATTAAAGGCCTTTCCTGGCTGACTAGAATGTTTTATTATGAGCATAAATAATTCCAGGTGGGGACCCCTCCTTATCACACCAAGGGAAGAATAAATAACACAGTATACATTGTTTCAGCCTGGGAACAGGTGAAAATGCTGCATAATGGAAATTCCATATGAGGGAATAAATTCTCAGACTATTTTAGTTGGTTGGTGCTAGTGATATCTTTGAAACCATTTCACTTAAGTCATAAATGTAAATATCCTCCACCTCTCACAAACACAGGCTCAGCCGATCATTTTCTTCTCTACCAATATCAATTTCTGCAAGCATAATGGGTTTTGTGGTCTTTCTAACACACCTTTACCTTTCTTACTTGTGCCAAGTAGCTAGACAGGCTATTACCACTCTAGTTTTTTGTATGGGTATTCTGTTGCACATTAATCTAATCTCACATGTCTCAGGCCATTTACGAAGTGCAGAAGTTTATGCAGGAATGGGTCCTGTTTTGTGCAACTGAGACACTCTTTTGGAATGTGTTTGTTTCTTAAAAAGGAGATAATTTGGTAAAAACTAACTTACTTTGAAAAAAACTGATGATGTGTTGCACTATGGAATTGAATACAATCTGCTAATAATATGAAGTGTTTTAAACTGATTTTTTTCCTAAGAACAGTATTGCCTGTTGACAACTTTTGTAGGGAGATCCATTTCCTACATCCTTATTGACCAAACTTTTCAAGACAAAGCTTTTCTTTTCCTTTAACCATTTTTTTTTTAATAACTAGAGATGATGGTGCTAATGTCCATTCTCACTTTAGTCAACAGTGAGGAATTAGTTTAGCCTTAGGAGCTGATAGCAAGGATATGATCTGAGAGCAAACAGAGGCACATTCTATTAATAGCTGCTTTTAAACATGTGCTAATTTGTGTTTTGTAATAAAAATGTTTTCTCCATCTCACTGCTGTGTTCTCCTAAGGGGCATTGGGATTTAATCCCCCAATGATGGAGATTTAAATGTATCAAAGTTGGAATGTAAAAGTCTTTGCACTGCACTTGTTGTCATAGAAGCTGCTTATGTGAATAACTGCAAATCCAGACACAAGTTTCAGATGCTAAGCTGTAGCATTGCAGCATTTTTTTCTTGTCTTTCTAGGATTTTGTGTGTGTTTCCCTTCTTTTATTGCCCTTATTCTTCCTCCAAATCCCCGCTCTGTCAATTTCTCCTGCACTGGGACAAAGTGTTCAATGATTTCTAATATAGCTTTTTTGATACAGAAAAGCAAAAAGTCAGAGAGTGTAGCCAAAGCTCACGTTCTGCCCTGGCAACAGCTTCAGGCCCAGAACAGTACAAACACCTTGCAGATGGTGAAGATGCATCCTTCTGGGGATGAGCCAAGCACGGGACAGGGAGTCAAAAGCATAAAACACATTAATCCTTTAATAATCCTGCCCATTTTGTGATTTACATTACCACTTTCACTGCCTGACACCCTGTCATAGGTTAACATCTCCCCACCCTGGTGTAAGTGATGCTTTTGGCACCACTGCAGAATGGTAAAGACAGGTATTTTCAAGGGTATATCCCTGTTAGCCTGAGGCAGCAAATAGGGAATAGGGAATTGTTACTCCGGCAATGAAGCAATTCGGCATGGACCCTCCAAAGTGTCATTAGATAGAAATAAAATTCTTTATGTATAAGAGATATTTCTGGTCTGTGTGCAAGCTCTCAGAAGTAAGGTTATCAAAGAGAAACATGAAACAGAAGCTTTTTTCAAGTGTATACAGACTTTGAAGCTCATGTCCTCTTCTCTTCTGCACAGCATGGTCAAGGAGAGTTCAAACCTATGCTTCCCACAAACAGTTATAGAATCATCCAGACTGAACAGGCCAGGTTGGAAGGGAGCACAGTGGATCACCTGCTCCTACCTCCCTGCTCAAGCAGGGTCATCCCAGAGCACATTGCACAGGATTGTGTTCAGACAATTCTTAAATATCTCCAGTGCGGGAGATTCCACCGCCCCTCTGGACAATCTGCTCTAGTGTGCAGTCACCCACACAATAAGGAATCCTCTTGTGAGCATTTCAGGCATTTGCCCTAAAATCCAAAGCAACAGCTTCTAGGAACTGCCCAGCAGTCTCTGCAACGAAATAGACTCAGTCAGCCTGGACCACTCATCATTTTCTGCATGGCAATAATTATAATGGCTAATGTATCTGTCCATACAATCATTTTGTGGACAGTGCTGAGTTTGTTCTCTTTGGCAAAAACTTGAATCCCTCTTGAAGAATCAAATCCTTTTTGTTCCTCTGCTCCTCCTGTTCTTCATGAAAGGTGTCCTTCTGAAGCAATAAGGTAACTCTTTTCCATGCCTCTGATGACAATCAAAATAATTCCTTTTGAGTCATAACCCCAATTAAACTGTTCATGTCCTAGAGCCCCGGGGAGCTGTACTTGCTTTGGAGCACAGGGCCCAAATCATGCTTCATACCTTTCCATAGGGGAAGAAAAGGGCATTGATGATGCACAAATAACTGAGAACTCCTACAGCTATGCTCTGTGCTTATTGAGCAAACACATCACAGGAAGCAACTGGGAAATAATGAACAGATGCATGAACTGGAAAGCAAAACTAAACATCTGTACCCTCACCAATCAAACTGCAGGGAAAAACTGGGAAAGGATCACAAATATTTACCACACGGCTAATGAAGTGCAGAAGATTCTGGCAGAAACTCTTAAGAGAGATGAAAACATCTTTAAAATGAGGCTATTGTCAGCCTCAAATGTGGTGTATGTTTAAACCATTAAGATGCATCAGCTAAGTAGATATTAGCAGGTTAGTGAGTTGGCTTTCTTTTTAAGAGCCTGGGTAGTCTTGAAGGAGAATGGAATTGAGTCAACAGAACCATAGGAGACTGCATGGGCTCCTGCAGCAAGCAGAAAATAGAGATTTCTGTGCTAGTTTTGATGGGTACTTTTAACCACCCTGAGCAGGAGATGTGTGGGCTGCCTGCAGCCTTCAGGCAGAGGCAGTGGTGCACTCCAGGGCACAGGATGAGGCCGTGCGGGGTCAGGCAGGGAGGCTTGGAGGGGGTGGCTGTGCTCAGATACGCTGCTCTCTCTGATCCACCTCCAGCCCTGCGCCCTGAGTGGGCAGCAGGCAGAACTCCCAGGGCCCCTCTGGAGAAGGGATTTGGAAGAGGATGAGCATGGCAGTACACAGATATATAATAGAAAATATTTTCAGTAACGATAATGAAATCTTATTTTTCCTAACTTGTCTCTGCAAATCATAAGCTTTTTGTTACATGACTGACCAGCCCTTAGGACAGAGGTACCCATATCTACTTTGGAGATGTCTTAACACATATGTAGGAGAAATAAAAACAATAAACCAATAGGAGACTCTCCACTGACTTCAGAGATCACTGGGCTGGGCTTTCTCTGTCAATACTAATGGGGGATCTCTGCTGCTTAGATGTTCATGTCTACTGCCATTGAAATGAATTGGCGGCAACATCAACATAAAGTCATGCACATCACTCTGCATCTCCAATTACTTGACAGCTTTATAGAGAAGTCCCTTAGGAAAGAAATTAGTAAAAAATTCTAAACTCTTTTACTGTTCTTTGATGTCCCCAGACAACTCATGTCAGAGATGGAAGTAAATACAGGAAGAAGTCAGCAAAAAGTTTCAAGTGGAACTCACAATCATTAAATGCAGAAACTGACTGAAAATCTTTCTATATCTCGGCTTTTGTGCTTAACTGTTGTGTGTTAAGTCAGTACAATGAAAATCAGAGTGCTTGCTCCAAATGCTCATGCAGACTTGGAGGAACTCGTGAATTCATGGAGAGGACTGTGGAGTGATGGTGGAAGGATTTGACTACTGAGCAGGAAGAAAGAGGAAGGGAAGGACTGAATAAAATGCAGATCAGGAAAATCAGATAACCATGACAAATACAAATGAGCTCTGAAAGACTTTCTGAGTAGGGTCTCTAGGAACTGTAACAAACTTTACTATATTTTGGGAATGAGATAATGAGACAAGGGAATCGGTGCTGCAGAGGCTGGCATGCCTCTGGTACGCATAAAAATCGCTTCTCACAACAGAGCAGCCCAAGCTCTTGTCCCTTTGAATCTCCTAACAAAGCCCTTCTTCTTTCTGAGGTGTTACCTGTGACTCAGCAAGTGGGCCATTCATTTTTGTGTGGGTCCTTTGCTAAGGCTTTTCTGGGTGAGTGGTGATGGGCTGAAGCTAGTGGCTCCCAGCTCTGCTCCACGGTGGGAATCTCTGCTTGGATAGAAAGTTAAAACCAATCAGTGTGATGACAAGAAGCATGACAGCCCTGAAGCAAAATGCCACAGACACTTTTCCATGGCTCAGGGGATATTTGAGATGTAAACCATCCGCATATGTAGAGGAACTCCATGCTCTGAGGCTGTTTTCACCAAAAGGGCATCTAAAAGCTAAAAGAGATAAAAATGAATAGTCATCATTATGGACTGGATTTCTGCCAGCTGCTAAGTAATTAGAGTTTTAATTGCCCGATAATAAAAGTTTTAATTACTCAGCAATTAGTGCTTGAAGTTTCAAGTGCTTCACACGCATTCAGTTGCATTCTTGAATTGTCAAGAGTGAAAAATGGAGTAGCTCCAGCGTGCCTCAGCAAAACCCTGAGCAAGAGAGGGAAATATCAGGGATGGAGCAGCTATGCCTGAAACCCCTCCTAACTGCTGTATCTACCTACAGTATATTTACTGCAATGCAACAAATGTTTTACCTATTTCCTAGCTAATTTAAGGCCAAAATACCCTTTGTTGTGTCAAGCATTAATTGCTTCATATCTAGTATTATCGTGATTCATTTTTCATATGCTGGATAATAAAGGTCCTGAGGCTCTGGTTTCTCTCTTCTTGCTTTACTAGAATTTAAGTATCATTAACAAGCCAAACTATAACAACGTCAGCAGTTGCCAATGGTGCAGAAAGCATTTAGGGTACAGAGCCTGTCTGATGAACCATGTAGTCAGAGAGTTGGGACAACTTTTCCATAAAATATTTACAGTTGCTCCAGGTTTTTTTGGGGTTTTTTTGGGGTTTTTGGTTTGTTTTTTTTTTTATGCCCAGAAGAGAGAGCTTTTAATGATGTTCAGGTTATTTACAGGCAGCATGCAGAATCCATTACAAGAACTTTGGCAAAACCAGATAAAATTGATTTCGTAAAAATGTTTCATGGGGAAAAAATCTGGTAGAGGAAGGGTGGGTTGAAAATTGCCAGAAATTCAAAGTAAGCTGCATGTTCTATTACATGTTGCTCATAACTCTAAAAAAAAAAAATCTTAATTTTGACAGGAGAATCATAATTCCTTTCAAAATGTGGGGGATTTGTTTCCTTTTTTTCTTGACTGTTTCCAAATTTATCTTTTGGTAAAGAGAGTTAAAATTGGTAAATGAAGTTTATGGGAAACACATCAACAGTCATATAAGCACAAGTTAAAAAATACCCCTTCCTAGTCCTGGATACTAGAAAAAATCCAACAAATTCAAATTATGATTACCCAAACATCAAAATCTAAATAATATACAAATAAAAATATACGAATAAAACACTAAACTTAGTTTTTCCCTTCTGCTCTGAACGTAATTTAGACTTTTTAACAGTACATGGATGATTAGTAAACCTGGTTAATAACTCAAATCATTTAAGTCTTCTCTAAAGCAGCATCAGATGTTTTCTATACCCTGGACTGTCCAGGTCATTGATTCCATAAATGCTCTACTTCACTGGGGTGCTGAGTTCAGGGACTGTACATATGTTTCCAGTCTCATCTCCCTGAGACAATGTCTGTACTGCACTTCACAGTGGTGAACAGATACCTGATGGTAGCAGGGTCTGTTTTTTCCAGTTATGACACTGCAAAGTATTAAAGTCACACTAAGCTGGGATTTACCTCACTGGATGTCGCTGTCTAGTCTAAGCTGGTAACAGGCTCAGTGAAGAGACACAGACATCTGGGTGAGTCACTCCTTCCAAGTGTAAATGCCCAGGACAGATGAGCTGGTTACTTTCTGGTGGATCTGCCTCTAATAAATAAGGGGAGGTCAACTTTTAGATAATTGAAAGCAGGAGAAATGTAGACTCTCAGAAACATGACAGTAGAAGAATGGACTGAAAAAAGTGGGTTTTGTTGAGTATCAGTACTGATTTCCCCTTTCATATCCAGGAAAAGGACCTGTATTTGAGACAATGTTAATGCTGTAATTATCGTTATTCCTTTCACCTCTGAGGCTGCAACTCAGAGTCCCAGGCTTGGATTAACAAAGCACCCTGTGTTAGGCACCCTAGGGATCCAGGACAATCAGCGAACCTCCATCCCTGGTAGATCAGGATCAAAGCAGTCCCTGCCACACATTTCATTTCATGTACAGTAAGACTTTGCAAGAGGCAGTTTTTTTACTTGACTCTACTGCTGAAAAATGCTTCTTCTTGTCAGTGTTTGGCACCTTATAGAACCTCTCTTTTCCCGTTACTATTTTCCAGCTGTGCTTTTCCCAGCTGCTCAGCGAGTCAAGAGGTCTTCAGCTGCCTTCCTCAACCCAGTGTTACAAAACTCGCTGGAAGATGTGGTCCTGCTTTATGAGGTTCAGTATATCAACCTTAAGCCTTAACCAGGACTGGGGGTACTGTCCATACTAGGGTTATCCATTATGGGGCTTTGTGTCGCTTTTATTCATCCCAGCAGTAAACCCGTGGCTGCGTGATAGTTCACCAGAAGGGTGGGATCACACAGAAACTTTCTGGTCTTCCCCACCTCCAGACAGTGCAACTGTCTCCATTTGACAAAAATTAAAGACCCGAGGATGTATTGTTAGTTCACATTTACTCTGTCTGGAGTCTCTTGGAGAAAATAAATAGCTTTCTGTGTTCTGATTTTGCACCAGTTTCTTTTAGCTGAACTCGACATTGACAAAGGTCAGAGGATCTCCATCAAAGATGAGGAGCTGGCTTCCCTGAGGAAGGCTGCTGAGTTCAACACCATCTGCAACGAGATTATCCCCAAGAGCATCACAGAGATCCGCAGGCTCAGCAGCAGGCTGTCTTCCTACCCGAGGGTCCTCAAGAAAGAAGACTTTGAAAGGACAGTGCTGACCATGGTCTACACAGCCTACAGAGCTGCTCAGTCCCAGGGGCACCAGAAAGACACTTGGGCTGAATCCTTCGTCAATCTCTACAAAGCCCTGAAGAACGACTTGATGCTCCCCTACAACAAACAGCCCTCATAGTGGAAGAGGAGCAGCAGCTCGGCCACCTGCTCTGGCTGATGAAGGACACAGTGTAGCACGCCCACCACTTTATTCTGTAGAAGAGTTTAATAGCCTGCTTCAAGAAAGATTGTTCGTTTTCTGGCTCCCTCTTGTGGAATCTGCTTTCTAGTTCCATGCTAAACGGTGAAAAACGTTTTCAGTCCTGAGAATTCGATTTTTGTGCTGGCTTGGAGGCACATTCTGTGACAGGAAAAGAGGGGAGCTTGGTGTACACCCAGACAGACCCTTGTTTCAGGCAAACCCGTGATTCATCCTTTGGGTTTCCTATAAGCAATACATAAATATACTGTGCTTGGGCTCACATGCTGATGTGTAAGTGTTGGAGAGTGCTGCTTTCCTAGCTGGGGAAACAAGTTTATGTTTTGGCTGGCCAGTATGTGAATATTAGACAGAGATGAGGGCCTGCTGTAAAAGGAAGAGGTTTCATAACTGTCAGCCTTCAGAAATTATCCCACATATTATTCATTCCAAATGTTCTCATAAATAAGCACTCTCTGATTCACTTCATTTGGCTGAGCCAGTGTTTAATTGCAATAACATTTGCAGAAGACAAAGGGCATTGTGAAGACCAGCAGCAAACAATGCCTGTGAACGTATTCCCTGCTTCTTGGAGCTGTCCTCCCAAACAGTCTGCAATGATTCTTTCATTATTTGCACATGATTTTGCTTCTGCTTGTTTTTTTGAAAGGACATGTATTTGTCCTCAGTGGAATCCAAGGCAAGACAAAGGCCCTATTTAATTTAATAATGACACATTTTTCCTGGTTCTATCACTTGAACGTAGATCATCTAAACCCATGCTTCAGAACCCCACTGAGGCAAGGGAGAAAGGTGCATTAAAACATACCTGGTGCTGAATCTGGCACTGGGGCTCTTTTTTTAACAGTAAATTGTATATTCATTTGAGTATACGTGTGTGTGTGTGTGTGTCTGTGTCTGTGTCTGTGTCTGTGTTCATGCATGTGTGTGCACATAAGTGCTGAATGCGTAGAAGAATCCCAAATTGTTCAGTCAGTGAACAATTGCATCTGACCACTTAGCAGAAAAGGCTATTTACCAATTCAGTGGTGCGAATTATGAATTTGGGAGCAGCAAAGGAAAAACTGTAGAAATGCTGCAACCAATTATAATAAACTCTGAAAACAATCATGAACAGAAAATAGACAGAAAAAGGAGAGCTATTTTGTCAGAAGGATGACAAGCTATCAAAAATCCAAACTCTTCTGAATCAAATGGCCTAATTTTTTTGTACAAGAGCTACAAACTCTGTTTTTCTATTGATATTAGAGGTGCTTCTACTTCCAGACAATGGGAAAATAGCTGAACATTTATTTCATCCTTTCATATCATCATTCTCTCTTTTTCTATTACATAATATATTAAGGATGCAGGCCCAAATCACAAATCCCCAAGACTAAAACAGACCTAAGGATTCCAGCCCAAGTTCTGAATCATGTTTAACTGCTTTTGCGTCACCTGAACAAAAGGAGTTAATTCTTTTGTGTCCCTTGAAAGGGGTACCTCAAGGACTGGAGCTGAAAAGCTCCACCCTGAAGCACAGCAAAGAGCACAGTGCAAGCAGTCAGAGCACACTGGGTTTGGCAACACCTGTGGGAACATGGAAACAGCAGCCTAAGGGGCAGTCTGGCCGTGGCATTAGCAGCTGGACAAAGGGCTTATAAAAGACAGAGTCAGTCTTGTTTCCTGCAGGAGTTTCTGGATTTGTGTGTAGGAGTGTGCACATTCATTTAGACACACATAGGTGTAGGTCCACTTTTATACCTGAAGATTTTTATTGGCTGTCTTCAAAGTCTGTCTGGCAGATGGCGAAGGAAACTGCAAGCCTCAGCCACAAAGCTGCGGGCCACAAATCTCTCTGTCTCCCCTGCTTGCACACACAGAGCTCAGCACCCCCAAGGCAGCCTTGTGCTCCTGCCCACATGCCCTTTGAGCCCTCAGCTTTAACACTAATGATCTGCTTGTCATTTCTTGCCCCACCATGCTTTGTAAACACATGGAAGGGAAATACCACAGAGGGCAATACTGCCTTTCCAGCTCTGCTTCTTGGCTCCCTGAAACACCACTTGCTGGAAGAGCCTGGAACCAGGGCAATTCATAAATGCCTCATAGCCAGCTATTCCAAGTCTGTAAAAAGAGCAAGAAAGAGAACTAGAGCAAATATTAGTTGCTAGCAGTCACCAGTCAGAGAAATGCCTCCCAGCCATGCTCTGCACCCCACAACAGGACTGCCCAGTTTACTAATCATAAAATATCCCATTAAAAAATTACAGATAATTTTTAATATCTTATAATTCCCTATGGCGTACATACCTTACTGTACTCACAAATTGGTAGCTGAAACATTTATCTCCTCAACACAAAATAAAGGTTTTAGGAGTTTTTTCCCCTCCTCCTTTTACTGTGTATAATGTAAGAAA